>JAGKTI010017349.1:0-18588 GCA_018397915.1 Birgus latro | reverse complement strand
ACACACACACACACACACACACACACACACACACACACACACACATTCAATACTCCATTAACAACAATGTTAATGAACTGTCGTGATTTACCTCAACAGAATAATTACTTACCTTTTTAACTGAAAAAAAAATGTAAAAACAGGTAGTCAGATACGTACAATGTCTGTCTTATATTTTACAGAACTGACTCGTAAATACACAGAAAACTAACATAAGAAGCTTCACTTTTGATTTTTTTTCTGAAATAATGAAATAAATCTGTGGTATATGTACATTAAATAAGAAACGAGTTCTGTTATTTCGTTTATCGTTCAATTTACTGTCACAAGTAAAAAAATTGTTTTTATTGTTTTCTCCTGGTTATATTCATTAAGATAAATTTCTCAGAACAAAGGGTTTAGATGCAGCCTTCATTTCCCCCCTCACAACAAATGTATTCTCTCGTCAGGTAGCAGCAAGAATAAAACTCAAGTGACGTCCTCAATCTGAAGAGCTTAAGTACCGTAGAATGGGGCAAATTCGACTGCTGGGTGTGTGCGAAAAAAATTTAATAATGGTAAAAAAGAAACTCATCATGTTTCATTTTTCTTCTTTCTTTTTTTGAATCATTTTACATTTTGAAACCGATCGGAGTTGCCCATGGATATCAGATTTGCCGCATTCTACGGTATGCACTGAACTACAGCACAAACCTTTCCGCTTCTTGAACTCCAGGAAAATATGGGCAGTTTTGGATTCATGTCTAACTCTTTGATGACTGTTAGGACCTCTCTCAACATAAAAGAATTGTCTGATGTTAAGCTCCATACTATTGCTTTGCTGTCCTGGAGCAGCGACAGAGTTAATCGTAATAACTTTTAACACTTTGATTTTTAGGATTTTTTTCAGTTGTATATTACTATCTGTTGTTATCCTGAGTAAAATAGTTATGCTAATTAGGTCCTTAATTTTTAGGGTAAATAGTCAACAGCTCTTGACTGAGGCTCACCCATACTTTTATACAACAAAAATAATGATAATGATATTAATAATAATAATAGCACGCCATTACTTTCCTGGCTTTCTGAAAACCATCACACTCAGCAAAAATCTTATCAACATAGCCAAAAACACTCTTTGACCACTCAAGGCAAGGACCCAAAAACAGTTACGCCGAAGCGAGACGTACCCTAAGATATATCACTAGAGGAGAGTTCATGAAACCATCAGATGCGGCCAAAGATGGAAGTTTCATTTATTTACATATTTCCCGGTAACGAGGCACCAGGACAGTGACTCTCCCAAGGACGCGGGGTGACACGGAAATGACACTGATAGGCTAACAGTAATGAGGGACGTGAGATTAGTCAGGAGGTGAATGCAGATGATGATGAAGAGGATAAAGGGCTACGTAAAGGGGAAGGCTGGATTGGCTTACCTACATTATACACTCGTGAACAGTAGTGTGTGCTCACCCCTAAACCGAACCCTGACAGGAGGACATTCCTAGTCGGGATTTTACGCCGAAGGAAGACTTGTATGCCCAGTGTTATTGTGATGGTTCGAAGTTTTGATAGGTGACGTGAGGAACATCTAATGATTACACCGTTGTTAGTGCTAGAAAGCTCCAGACTACAACCAAAAGGCTTTCATTAGACGTGAAATCATTGGTAAGACTGTCACTGAAGGATGGGAGTCAGTCGAAATAATGGTTATTATACCAGTTTAGAGTTATTAGCAAGGTTTAACTGCACAAATATAAAGTGGCTAAGGGGTAAAAGACTCTTAAATAGAGGTATGTGACTATCAAGGGAAGGTGTGAACATCGCTGATTGCACTAGACCTCCCAGCACACTGAAGGGAAAAAAAATCCTGATCCATTTCTGCAGTCAGTGGGCCGTAATCTTGTTCCATTAAAGATTTCTTAGTGCCACTTGTTTAGCGATTTATTTTGCATTCAACACCCAGATAGTCACCTGTATGCCCTTTATATCGCTTAACCCCTCACTCCAAGAACGTATTTTCTTGTTCCTCACACGTACGATTTAGCACAGGGCATACTTTCTGATCTCTATGGTTAGATATAGCCTGCTGTAACGCCTTCATTTTCAGAGTTATTTTTAAGTTGAGTGACGTTTCCTGGCGATGTCAGAACATAGAAGACGTCATCGTATTGAGAGGGTTAATATCAACATTCTGGATCGATAACATGCAGGAGGATGTGGGAGCGTAGAGAGTAAATCGGTGAGGAATGCGTGTTACGATATTCCCAGGCCAACGAGGATACGGCTCATTGTGTTGGTAAGGCGAGATGAGTGACTGGCTGGGTGATGTGCTACTGAGGCAGGCCGAGCGTGAAGGGAGGAGAGAAATATGAGAGCCTATCAATAGCCCAGTTCACCTTGAAAGAGCACACACACACACACACACACACACACACACACACACACACACACACCTCATGTCTCTGTCAGGATGTGTTCTCTCCATGCCTGAGCGCTCGCATGCACAGGAAATACAGAACCAATAATACCGAGATATAATTCCTCCCGGGAAGAGACAGAGAGGTGGGAAAAAAAAAAATAAAAATAGAAGAGAGGAAAAAAATAAAAAATAAAGATGGAAGTTAAAATAAAAATTGGGGAAAAGATAAAGATGGCTAGACAGTTCCCAATCCCAGTTTTTACCGCAGTGACCGCTAACCTCCTCTGCACGCAAGAGGGTGTGTCTTTTGCAACCCCGTACAAATTAAGAGCACTTATTGACGGCGCTACTCTAAGTCACTCCGCACCGCACGACCTGGCACGACCTGTGGGAGTCTAGGAGGGGTGGGTCTGTGAGTGGGGGGGATAGGGAAAATTACCACTAGAATGAGCAGGAGGAAGAGTATTAAGCAACGTGCGGGGAAATGAAGGCATGGGAATGATGATGACATTGGCATTTCCATCCCATTTGGATACCTTAATATTTTCTTCTAAATAACTGATGACAAGCGAGCTGGCAGCTGTAAAAGAAACCCTCCTCAGATATTAAATCTGTAATAATTTTCTTCCTTAATGACACTTGTGCAGTTGATAGGAAAATAAATCTTTAAAAACTGGTGGTGTAGAGTATTAAAAAAAGAAAAAAAGAAAATTACCTTCAGTATATAGCTTAAATATTTACAACAGGAGGAGCTTTTGTTTTATTAATCATAGTGCTTGAAAGGGTGCCGTAAAAAGTGTTTTTATTAATAGTTCTATTCTGAGCATGACAACTTTACAGCCTCCCTCAAGTTTATCTCCTACGTTAGAAAAACGCGATCCTCACACTGAATCCACCCTTTGTTTATGCAGAATAATTTTCACTCCGTTATTCAGTGGAAGTGACATGAGCATTATATTTCCTCTGCTTAACAGTGCACGTATTTCATAACTCAACCCAGATAACTCGAGAATGAGGGTAATCACAAGAAAAGGGAATGAGCTCCCGGTTTATTGAGCATTGTGCGTATTACAACAGCCAATAAAATCTATGAAGCAAAACGAAAAGCCAGTTTTTTCACTGAGGCCTATAATTATACTTTTACACTTGCAATATTTCTGCGACCACACAAACATCTGCTTCAGTTTGACATTTGTGGCCAAGTTTCCTTATGAGTGTTAGTAATACTTTGACATTTGTGGCCAAGCTTCCTTTTGTGTATTAGTCAGTAGTACTTTTATGAGGGTTCAAAACAGTGAAGTGAAATTTCATTTCGCATGAAAAATATATTGTTTAGCAGTACTGTTAGTTACAGTTTGGAGATGACGTAAATTGTTGATCGATACTGTATCTCCCATCCATTTTTTTTTTTTTTTTTGCCTGCTCTTTTCTTTACTTCACGTTACCAGCAAACTAAGTCCTCACAGTAAATAAAATTTTTTACGTCCCAACTTTGATATGATGTTTTTAGTAAAACAAATGATGATACGCTATTAAAACTCCATTACCACCTATAAAACTAATTTACCAAATTCCTCCAAAGTACAGCTCCATTGAGGGCAAAAATTATCATAGTATGCGACTCCTTCCTGACCTTTAGTGAAGACTGGACTTAGTCACACTTCACTCACAGCTTCACTACCACACCTCATTTCTTCCACACCTCCCTCAACCACCAACACGTTTTACTTATACTTAACACATCCACAGCTGTCATCTCCACACCACCTCACCCAGCACCTATTTCTTTGTCATATGCAGTTGATCCATAACCCACACCTGCCATATGCACGCCTTGCCAAACACACATGCTTTCGTCATCCACATCTTATCCACGATTTAAACATATGTTCCACACCTGTCACATCCACACCTGTCACATCCACACCTGTCACATCCACTCCCGTCACATCCACGCCCGTCACATCCACGCCCCTCACATCCACGCCCCTCACATCCACGCCCCTCACATCCACGCCCGTCACATCCACTTCTGCCACATCCACTCCTGCCACATCCACTCCTGCCACATCCACTCCTGCCACATCACCACTGTCACCCGTCACGTCGACACCCGCACAACCCCAAATGCCACATCCCCACCTGTCACATACCCATCTTTTACTCTTCATGTAACCTAACTCACATTACCTCAATCAAAATAACTAAGCCATCCTACCCTGACTGCCCAACACCACCTCATTCAAGCCTCTCCATCTGCTCTGACCTACCTCACCTTCCACCCTCACCAGCCCCCTCATCTGTCCACCATTATGTCATCCCTTCTCTCCCCCTCTCCTTACCCCCTTCTTGCCCCTTACCTGTCCTCTTCACCAGCCTCCCCCCCCCTCACCTGTCTCCATCGCCTGCCCTACCCTCATTTGTCGCCTCTACCTGCCCCCCTCGCTTGTCCCCTCTACCTGCCCCCCCTCACTTCTCCCCTTCGTCTGTCCCCCTCAGTTGTGACCCTCCTCTGTGCCCCGAACACTTATCCCCCTAACCTGTCCCCCCCTAACCTGCCCCCACCTATTTGTCCCTCACCTGTCCCTTTCCATCCTGCTGTCCGTCTGTCCTGTCTCTGTGTCTTGTCTGTCTGTGTCTTGTCTGTCTGTGTCTTGTCTGTCTGTGTCTGTCTGTCTGTTTATCTGTCTGTTTATCTGTCTGTTTATCTGTCGGTCGGTCGGTCGGTCGGTCGGTCGGTCGGTCGGTCGGTCGGTCGGTCGGTCGGTCTAAATATACCTGCCTGCCTGTCTGTCTGTCTGTAATTATATTTGCCTGTCTGTCATGTATGTCTTTGTCCGTCTGTCTATACCTACGTAATTGTATCTGATTATATTTGTGTGCCTGTGTGTCTGTCTACCTGTCTGTATCTACCCATCTATATCTGACTTTATATCTACCTTCATCTCCCATTCCCACACCCCCTTCTTCCTCCGTGACGGCATCATGGACCTGACGTGGCGTGCATGGCTCACACTGATAAGAAAATTCCTTCCTAATCGCCGGGCCAGGAGGACACCGCCACTGAGGCAGCCAGGAACGTCTGTCGCGCCAAGTATGATGTCCAGCTGTCCACCTGCCCGTCCCCGTCCCCACCCATCATCCTCTGTCCTCGCCTTTGTCTTGTTGCATCTCCATTTAGTCATTTTGAATATATCCTCTACTTTCACACCTGATTGTCCTCATTTACTCTTACGTTTCCACTTATATTTATCCACATATACATTATCTGTCCTTGCATTCGTTCTTTTCCTCTGTATTTACTCATGTTCCCCCCATCCCTTACACGTGTCCACCTACCCATCCCCTTTCCCACCCTTCATCCTTTAGCCTCGCCTTTGTCCTGTTGCCTCACCATTTAGCCATTCTGTGTATCTCTTCTATTTTTACACCGTTCAGTCTGCACAGTTATTTTTGTCATTCACCTCTGTTCTTGAATACGTGTTCTCTCTCTCAGTTCTTTCTTTTTTATCTGCATTCACCTTTTTTCATCTTTTATACCCGTTCCTCTACCCTGTCCGGTCCCCTACCTGTCATCCTGTCATTCTTTACATCTCATTCTGTTTTCACATGTCTGCTTGAGGTTGCTTGTTTTTATTTCTCTTCTGTCTTAGCATACTCGTACGGACTCTTAATTTGCATTCTTTCCTTTTCTTTTACCCTTTTTTACTGTCTTGCTCCTGTCCACATCTCCCTCCCTCCCCTCATTTGTCATCCTCTATCCTCTCTCTTGTCTTGTCGCATCCTCGTTTACTCCTTATTCTTATCTTCCTTCAGTTATCATACCTGTCTGCACTTTCTTCTTTTTTCTTCTCTCTCGGTGTGCCCATGCCCGTCTCTTTCCGCCACCTGTTGTCCTCTTTAGCATTTCCACCACGCTTTTTTTCCCCTCCATCCTTCCACGTGTCCTCACTAATGTCCTCTATCCTCACTTTGTTGTTTTTGCATCATTAGTTACTCTGACTGTACTCACCCCTTTTATATCTATGGTTTTCGCTCTCTTTACCATTTTTCATTTGTTCTCGCTACCCTCTTTACCTACCATCCACTATCCTCATTTTTATCTTCTCATATATGCCTACTCCATTTATTTCTCCTATTTCTCATAATTGCCCATCAGCACTTAAAATTTTTTAAAATTATCTCCCCAGTTCTCATTTCAACTCACGGTCCTGTTCATCACATTTGACCTCTTTATGCCTTCGTCTTTTCTCATGTTTTTATTATCTGTCTGTTTATCTGTCTGTCTGTGTCGATCTGTCTATTGTAGGAAGCTCCCTAACACCTCTTCCTCAGTGATTTATTCTTGGATTCGTCTGGTTGATATCCCTTTGTACGGTTATGCAGAGTATGTGGATATTGGAAGGATTTATGTAACACAGGAGAGAATGGTGAGGTGTAATAAACAAAATAAATCACTTAAGAAAAGTATAAGGGAGCTTCCTAATGCGTCGAGAAAAAGGGCTCACGTCTCTGCACTCTTATTCTTGGTCTTTTTTCCTCCTCATCCTCACCAGCACGTCTCATACTCTCTCCACTTAATATTTTCATCTTATTTCTAAAGATGAGTTAATTAGATACACTTTTTCACTTATATTTCTGCTTTTGCCGTAACACACATGATTGACCCCTGTATATTTTCATTTATCTTACTCCTGCTACCACCAGACGATCGACGTGAAATTAGCAACAGCCTTCATTAACCTATTCACTGCTGGAACGTTTTTCTTAACTGAAGAGAATAGTTTGGTAGAAGCTAAAACTACATATAAATAACGCTCATGTCCTCTCAATTATTTTTCAACTTTTTTTATCTTTCCTTATTCTTTCCTCTCCATTTGCGCCCATCCATCTCCCGTCAGAGTTGTCCCTCACCCATCATAGTCACCCTTTTCACTGCAGCTGTCGTTTTCTGTCGCCTCTCTTCACCTTTAATTGACACCTGTTTTCACCTGTCGCACCTGTCATGTTATCTTCATCATTCCAAGCTTCCTTCAGCACGTGTTCTTACCTTTTACACTTGTCATCTTTCTTCATCATCCTCTCCTTTCCTCACTTGTCATAACTGTCTTCACTAGTTATACATATGCTTATGGTTTATACCTGGCTGTCATAATTATACATAGACATGATAATCCGTTCCCAGAGGAGCAATATTATCCTTACGTACCACATACCTTCACATGTCACCACTTCGGCACTGATACCCGTTCATATTGAATACATGCTAGGATATTTTTATGCCGTGCTGTTGGATCAAATAAAATATGCTATAGCGAAATTGATCAAACTTAACTATTCATTGCCTGGGATGGAACTCGCGCCTTTTCAAGAAGCAGATCATTTCTCTAACCACCTTACCACCACCTTCCCCTCCTCGCCATCCACACATGTCCACACCCTTCACATCTCATTCCTAACTCCCATCCAAGTTAACATGAAAGTCACAAGTCGGCCGATGACAAGACTTGATTAATGAGTCGTGAGAAATGGAAAAGTGCGTACGACAGCAAAAGTTATATTGACATGGAAAGAACTTAAGAAAAAAGGGGCAGCTGAATAAATGTGAATCTTTTACTAATCATCCTCAGCATTTTCGTCTCTCTTGTCAGGCATTTTCCCTCGCAGTCCGTCTGGTTCAGCTCGATTCTCAAATAACATTAACTCATGAAATACGATGACTTCCTTTTTATAATATTCCTCCTACTGGCAGACCATTTTGTATGGATTAGAATACCCTAGAAGTGAATGAGTTAGAGAAGGGTACACTGAACACTCTCCTAAGTCTTTCCTAAGCTAAGAACATCATCATGAGAAACTAACAAAGATGACTTCGTAGAGATGGAGTTGTTTTGATACACTATACTTTTTACGTTAACTTGACTCAAATTCGTAGAGATGGAGTTGTTTCGATACACTGTACCCTTTTTACGTTTACTTGGTACAAATTTTCGTCTCTTTATAGTTTATTCACGTAGTCCAATGGCAGAAAATAATAGCAGCACTGACTGTACATACATTCTATAACACTCCTTCGTGACTGGCACCATATTCCAGTGTCAATCCGTTGTTAAAACTCGGCAGTCAAGATAGAGAGGCGACAACTTTGGAACAATTTAACATAAAAAGGGTATAGTACATTACCCTGCAGTTCGACGTTTTTTTTTATAATTTTTCGCTCTAACAGATGATTTTATTCAGCTCTGAGAAGACTTTGCAATCTGAAATTATCCTGTAACAGCATTTTATTATTCTTTCTTACTCTCAGACTACTTTTTATAAGACTGAGACACCCCTTGTTTGAGTACTGGGAATTAATTTAACTGTATAGCCTAAGTCGTCCGTCGAAAGGTGAATTGAATAGTCATGATAGGCAGAATGAAGGAAAATAATCGTCCATGTGGAAACGGGGTGATTTTAGTACACCGTTTTAGCTTTAACCGCTTCCGCCCAAAGTAGCCATTTTTTTTTTTTACAGCATTTTTTTCCACTCCACATGTTTTTCAGCTTGAGAGAGACTTCGAGCTGTTTGATATAGCTTTCATGACCCCCTTCAACACGAGAAATCTTCCCTTCACTGGATAAAATGGTCTTGTGTCAGCTACAATATAATATAAATGGCACCCTGGAGTTGTTATTGTTGTAGCCCAAGTTTCATTTCACTGTGTCTTCCTCTAATCTGTCATCCTCCAGGGAGATAAGGAAGGAGGTGAGGGGCATTTGTAAAACCGGGAAGTGGAGCCGCCTGGTTATATTGACGTCACCACGTACAGGCGTCCTCCTGCACTGGGTAAAGAAGTTTAGGCATAAAGGAACTGAGGGAAGTTTATATTGACAGACAGTGGAGCCGCTCGGTTATATCAGTGCCACCACGTGAAGGCGTCCCACTCATGCACTGGGCAGAGAAGTTTAAGCGTAGAGGAATTCTATCCATTGGCAGACGCCATAATCCCATAAGGAGTGGCCATTTGACTGAGCTGTTTTATGGGGAAGGGCACTAACCCTCCGCCAGCCTATCTGTTGACACTTGGGGAACACGTATGGTTGGTTATATGGTTACTACCCAGCGTTGTAAATGATTTCCTGGCTTACAGGAAACCATTAGGCTTGTCACTCAATGTAAAGCTACCTGAAAAGAAAGGAAGAGTAATAAGAAGTGAGTGGAAAGATGGGGGACTTAGGAAGAGAGGAGGGAAGGCAAAAAAAGAATGATAAATGTGAAGGAAGAAGTAGGCAACACTACATTGAGTGGATGATGGTCGCCACTGCCTACCACTAATAAAGGAACTGGGGGAAGTTTACACAGGCAGGTAGTGGAGTCACCAGGTTATATCAGAGCCACCACATGTAATCTTCCCTCTGTTGCACAGGGTAGAGAGGTTTAAGTACAGAGTCGAGTCGCATCACTCTTAAATATTTCTGTTCTTCGTATTCTGTATTCAGCATTCAGTACAAGCCTTGGCACTCTGGGTATGATTGTCTCTGAAGGCCATTCCGCTGCGAGAACAAAAATGAAATGTGAATGCAGTCAGGGTAACAGAACTCTCCCCTTAAATTGAAGAAGCTGGTTTTTAATCCCCTTGAACACAGCTGACGTCTTATTTATTTAATTTACTTACCTTCATACCTACCTGCCTTGCTTGCCTACCTATCTGCCTACCTACTTATTTACTTACCTGCTTACTTACCTACTTACTTGCCTACGAACCTACTTATTTATCTACTTACCCGCTAATTTTTCCTTTTAATTTCTCTCCATAAGGACGATTTTATTCACCATAGAAAAGACCTCCCCTATTGAAGTGATGTATTAATGCGATATCTAACCCCTCCAGGTTGAAAAATCTATCCTAATGTGAATCAAGTCGTCAGAAGAAGCCAAGAATTAAAAAAAAAATATTAATAATAATAACTCAGTGGTTTCCAATCAAAGAGGTATTTTCTTGAGCAGGATAAACTATTCTGATTTTATTCTACTTGACCTGAAATTGATGATAGATTAACATTCTATTATGGTGCTAGTCATGAAGAAGTGCTGTAGAAAGGATATAGGGCCGTAATATTGTTTTACTCTGCCAGTGAGCTGTGTGAAATGAGCTGCAGATGGACGAAAATCTGGGCCAATATACAGTAAAAATGGTATAGTCAGGAGGTAATCACTCAAGTACTTGTAGTGAAGTGGTTAAGGAATTAAATCAGACTTTGGTCCGTATTCTCGTTGCTTGAGGAAGCTCCCTAACACCTTTTCCTTAGTGATTTATTTTTGGATATGTATTTTTGAAATGATTTTGTGCATTATTTATGCAGAGTTTGGGGATGTTAGGATTTTCAGAACACAGAATAGGAGAGTTAATGTAATAAACAAAATAAATCGCTTAAGAAGTGATGTTAGGGAGCTTCCTTAACCGACGAGAATACAGGCCCACAGTTCGTCATTGTCCTCGGTTGAGGAAGCTCCCAAACACCTTTTCCTAAGCGATTTATCGTGCTGCACCTTACCCTCCTCATCTTTGTTAATTAAATCCTTCCTGTATCTCCATGCTCAGCATAAATTTCGTATCAGAATATTATTAACCAACTATATCAAAGAATAAATCGCTAAGGAAGTGGTGTTAGGGAGCTTCCTAAGAGAATAAGAGCCTCAGAATAGGGATATAAGAGTATGTAGCTTCAAACAGTAACAGAGCAAGTAAGAAGCAAGTATAATATGGACTGGGAAAATAAAAGGAGGAATTTTTAACTTCCTCTTGTATATCCCAATAGCGATTCGTACGAGAGCTGATGTAGGAGTGAGCCACAGTCTCAAAGTTTACAACTCTTCCTAATGCTGGCGACGTACAAATCTGAAGAAAAGCGTGTGCAGTGAGAAGTGTGTGTATGAAAGCTGCGTTATAGTGGCTGTGTTTGTGTGTATGTCAGAATTTCCGTGCTGTCGATAAAACGTGTTAAGATATACAAGGCTATGAAAGGACATACTACCAGCACCCATTTCAAAATTGCGGTTTTAGCGTCGAGCCCAAGACAAGGTACACGCAGTTCAGGAGACGAGCTCGCTACCACTGAGCCACCCTAACACATATTGATTGTCCTTATCTTTTATTGGTATCCTATGTACCTGCGCTTACCCCTTTCTAAGAGCTCAGTCCTCCCCTTATCCCTTCTGCCTTTCTTCCTTTCTACCCTTTATGCCTTCTCCCTTTACCCCTTCTATCTTTTTCCCCTTCCATCTTTTTCCCCTTCCACTCTTTGCCCCATCCACCTTTTACCCTATCCACCCTTTACCCCTTCATTACATCAGCGTGTGTTACATTTTTGCTAATAATAAGCGATGTTATTTGTCTTAGGAAAGAGTTCTCAGAATAAAGGAGTTGGATTATTCTTTTCCTGTTCCTCCTTTTTCACGGTTTCGTTTCTAATCTTCCTCTTGTTTTCTCATTTCCTTTTCCTGCATGTGTACGGGACTTGTCTTGGTGTTCAGCTCATGCCTCCAGCTCATAAGCCCTAAAAGACCGTGAATGCATATGAAAAATGCCCAGACAGATTATGTAACTAAATGAAGGAGACTTTAGGAGGATAATGGACATAATACACTGAGAAACATATGTATAATAAAAAAAAAAAAAAAAGCTGTGTGGAAATCAGAACTGTAACTGATACTTAGGAACTCGAAATGAAGAAAGATATATATATTTTTGACGTTTATGCTGTAACGAGTAGCCTACTTGGGAATTCTCTGGAGTTAGTAACTACTGTGATATCCAAAGATTCATTAACCGTCAAAATCATTTCACTGGACCCCGCATCTCTTGATCTTACACCTCTGATTCGTTAGCCTCGAACACCTGATATTAAATCGAATATTCATCCAAAACACTCACCTAATCTTTTATTATACATCAAAGATCTTTCTTCACGTTGTTCAGCCGCATGTTATCCATTTTCTTCATAGCATATTTAATCTCCGTGTAAAATTCATCGCCTGTCTCTCGTCATGGCACATCTGAAAAAATCACACTCTATACTTACCTCGTTATTTGTCATTTTTCTTTACTCCATGACTCACCTACCTTACTCATTCCATCCACACTTCGTTAACTTCTCTCGTCTTGCTTTCGGGTTTCATTCTTCATTTAGCTTGTCGTTTACCCCACACTGTCAGCCTCCCCCACGCATCATGCACATCACTCTCCTGTCTCACCCAGCGCAACACATTTCACCTCCATCACACAAAGCACATACAGCTCCCACACCCCAAAGAGCTCATGCACTTCTTTCTTCCCAAACATCAGTCACCACCCGTCACACTCATACCACATTCCTCACTCCAACCACCTCCCTCACCCCCACATATCCCACACCCCCACATATCCCACACCCCCACATATCCCACACCCCCACACATCCCACACCCCACCACATCCCACACCCCACCACATCCCACACCCCACCACATCCCACACCCCACACCCCAAACATCACTCCCTACCTCACCCAACACATTACCCATCTTCCTTACCCCACACATCACCTTCCCCCATCTCTCCCGCCCCACACCCTCTCCCCATGCCCATCCTTTCTCACCTTATTATCCACCACCCACTCCGCGGCACACAGTAGTCACCCATATCACCCCCAAACATCTCCAACCAACACAATACTCAGCTCGCACCTTCCTCACACCATACCCCACCCTCACCACACACCTCTCCCTTCTTACCACTCACCCTCACACATGATCCTCCCTTTCTCATCACCTCCCCCACACATCACCATCTCTTCTCACTCCTCACCCTCGCACATTACCGTCCCTTCTCACCCTCACACATCACCCACCACAGCTCATCCCTCTCGCTTTAAAATTCAAATACCCAACTTCCTCTCCTCACGCCGGAACATTATTCACATCCTTACTCTCCCATTGTCTTCTCTCTTTGCCCGTCTTCTCTGCTTCCTCCCATCATCATCACCTTCTCCACCCGCGTCTCGGCTCTTCCCTGTTGATGGCTAGTCTGCTTTCTCCCGCACAGCACCCCTAAATTAGTCAGTTTAAGGTGTAGTTTTATGTATCGTAAATCGTGGTCGGGTCGCGTTTCAAAATGAGCATCCCTTTTCATTGCAGTCTTTGCCTAACGCTTATTTTTGTCGAATTTTTTGCGCTCCTTTGTATTCATCTTGTCATAGCTTGTATGTAATTATCTTTCATGAAAATTCCCCTATCTAATGCTCCTTTTCCTTCCATTGTGTCATATTTTTTTCATTTTTGCATTCTTCATTCCCCTGACCTGCCGAGGGTCAAAAAGCCATTGATCTGCCTTATTCTGATTGAATAACACCATCACAGTACTCTAGATTATGTGCCTTCCACCTCCTTTATCGTCTAATGCGTTTTATTTGTACCCTGTTCCTTCATTCTCCTTCCACTGAAAACCATAGAAACTTATCCTTATTTATTCACAGTATTCGAAGTAACCTCTGACGTACTCTCCATTCCATCCATAATTTCAGTAAACCGTTTAAAAAAAATCATAAACTAGTCCTTATTTCTACCTTCTCCATTTTAAGTCCAGCTGAAGGAGAAAAGTGCAATCAAGCAGGTTTATCCTGGTATATTTACGATACTCTAAAATATCCTGTGACATGTTCTTCTCCTCCACACCATCAGTCTTTCCAGACACCCTTTTTTTTCTCTGCCTCTCTAGTTTCAGTTAACTAATATTCTCCTTACTACAACATGAATGAATGGCTCTAATTTATCCCCTCAGTTTGGAAATATTTGTGCTAATCTGGAAAAAAAAAAATCGCCTGGAGGTAACATGAAAAATTTAATCGGATCCCCGGGCTGAAGGTCATATACTAAGTTGTCTTGCACTTAATTCATATATAGAAGGGTTAATGAAGGCAATTTATAATCCCTCTAGGTTGAAATATCCCTTGTAAGCTGAATGAGATAGTTTAAAGATAGCGAGAATTAATTATAAAGGACGTTCTCGTACTGAAGGTAATATACTCAAGTTCTCAAGTAGTTCATCCACATAAGGAGTTAATGAAAGTTATATGTGGTCTTTCAAGTTCAAAGTGTCCCTTGTAAGCTGAATATCGTCTTAATATAGCGAGAGTTAATTATTAAAGACGTCTGCATGTTGAAAGTGATATACAGTTCTCAAGTTGTCTAGTGCCTCTGCCTCCTCTCTCGTCACTCACTCCCAATGAATTCACTCTCCTCCTGTCCCTCCTGCTCTTCCGTCACTCATTTTTCTTGCTCACTCCTTCATTTCCCTGCCTGCCTTGCTGTTCTTGCTCTAACTCTATCGGTCACCCGCTCCTGCCTGGTCGTGTTCCCTCTCTCTCCCCCTGTTCCTGCTTTCTGCTGCCTCCATTTCAGCTCCTGCTCTGTTCTGTCTATCTATCTATAGCGAGATGCCTTAATCCCGTAAGGGGTGGCCGTTTGTCTCTGAGTTAGTGGTTTTACGGGGAGGGACACTAGCTCTCCACCATCCCACTTGTTGACACGTATGGAACACGTGTGGGTTGGTTATATGGTTGCCACCCAGCGTTGGAAACGGTTTCCTGGCTTACAGGAAGCCATTAGGCTTGTCACTCTGTATAAGGTCACCTGAAAAGAGTAATAAAAAGATGAGAGGAAAGATGGGAGAAATAGGAAGAGGGGAGGGCAGACACAGAAAGGGAGTGATAAAGGTCAAGGAAGAAGTAGGTAGCACTAGATGGTCGCCACCACCTGCTCTGTTGTGCTGTAGTTATTATAGACATGGGCATCTCTGTCCTGCTCATTTACGCCTTTTTTCCTCTGCCCTTCCTCCTGTCTTTTCCTCTGCTTCTCTTTCTACCCCTCTTTTATATAGCTTTCTTTTGTTTATCTTATTTCCCTATCCTACCCTTATTTCCACACGTCACACTTCGTTCCTTCTCCATCTTGTTCCTGCTACTTATCTCTTCCTCAAGATAGCCTCTTTCCTTTGCCCTTTCTCTCCAGTACTACTTCCACTCTTCCTGTCACTCTGTCTTGCTCTTGCCTCTTGTTCCTTTTCCTGCTTTCTTGCTGTTTGCCTCTGCCTACACTTACTACTATTCCTTATATTATCTTCTCCCGTCTCACCCTCCTCTACTTCCTCCAACCCTGATTTGCTTTTCTTCCGACTCCTACTGCTACTCTCACTCCCACTCCTACTGCTACTTTCACTCCCACTCCTACTGCCACTCTGTCCTGCTCATCCTCACTCCCCTTTTCCTGCTCTTTCTCCCTGCTTCTCTTACCAAGACTCTTTCTCCCCTCCTGTTCCTACTCCCACTCCTACTGCCAGTCTTGTCCTGCTCCTTCTCCCTCTTGTTCCTGCTCCTGCTGCCTGCCTCTCCGCCTCTGCCCGGGCTGACAGGTGACGGAGGGTGATGGACGCGCACCATAATTTCCCTGCGCTGCCGGTGCTGCCTCACAGGACCTGGCCAGAGGCGGGCCTGGCACCTTGACACTTCGGGTAAAAATAGTCACACTGATAAGGTAAAAAGATAAGTGATGTAATCTTGAAGGATATTGTACGATTTTGTAGGAAAATAGAAGCTTGAAGATCTATAATCTAGGGGAATTATACATTTTCCATTGAAATTACGAGCATTAACGCAACATTAATCAAGAGACTTTATATATTTTTAAAGAAAGGTATGAGCATTAACACAAGAGTAATCAAGGTTAATTATATAAGGGAGTATAAGCTTACACAACACCGTACTAGGGGATTATATATATTTGTTGGGAAGTACAATGACTAACACAACCATAATTTAGAAGATTAATCATCTTACTTGAGTATGTGTTAAGGTCAAAGACCGATAAATGCCACAATGTCTCCAGCACACATTACCAACCAGAGAAAAATCATGACATTTGCCTAACCCTAACCTAGCCTGACCTAACCAGCCACAAAAAATAGCTTATAATACACAGTGTTACATAACAGTTCAGACGATCAACGAAATTCAATGACAGTTCACCTATGGCTTTGACGCGTTATTCCATCTGTTGACATTTCCCTTTAATGAAATGACGCTGTAACAAAATGGCTTGACATATGATTTGATCACATAATAATTGACGAAGCACTAAGTAAACTGACAGTGACAGTAAAAGAATGGATAGTGCATGATGTGTCAATTTCCAACTGGTACAATCTCAAACATTATGCAGACTGGCGGTTTGTTGTTCAAGTTTTTCAGTCTCAAAATGTATGTCAATAATTTCTGTTAGGTTGGTCGAACAGATATGTGAGTGTTAATCGAAATGTGCTCTGTCATTCTGTTTCGAGGTGTGTCGTATAGGTATGTAACTTATGTCTCAAGTATGTGAAAATGTGTATTCTTACCTAACTAAATCAAGCATGCAGCCATTTTATATTAATCTTATCTAACTTGACCTAACCTGGCACAAAAACGCATAACTAGGTTTGATCTAACGTAAGCTAACTTAATCAACAAACACATAACAAAAATTCCAAATCTACACTAACCCAACTTAATCTGAGCAGACCAACAAACCATAAAGCTAGAGTTCCTACTTAATCTACCTTTCCCTCCCCAACGTAGTATAACATAACACAACCTATCCTGTTCTGACTTAATTTAGCCATTTGGTTTCTTTGCAAAAACGCCCACTACTCCTTGAAACACTTTTCTGTTTTTATTTATTTGTTAGTCCAGGATATACATAAAAATTGAGATGAATTTTTAGTTTGCTTAGGACGTGTTGTCATTAGGGCTTAGCATGAATAGAGCATTGAACCTCAAATAGCATGACATTTAACAGTCTTGTCTCATTACGTACATTCCGTTGTTTTATATTAATGCTCATCGTGGGTGGAAAAACTATGGAAAGTATACCGTATCTACGTACAAGGAATTACAGGTATCTGCCACAGCCTTAGAATGGGAGAATATCTGCATCATAGACGTGTACGGATTTGGAAGAGATTCCGTTATTTGAGCTGTTTTTGGTTTGTGTGTGTGTGTGTGTGTGTGTGTGTGTGTGTGTGTGTGTGTGTGAGATTGACCCTGGATAATCACAGCGCTAAAAAAAAATGTTCCCAGTTACACACAGTAAATTTTCCTTTAATGTGAATAAATTTAAGATTATATATATATAATTATCTCTAAGAAAATATAACCTCTTGCGAGAACCGTAATCCCGTAGAATTTATTCATATAAGTCGTGTATGCATAAAGAACAGATGCAGTCAATGTGAACTCTACTTGGGCTGTTTTTCTCCAGTGTTTTTTTTTGTGTGTGTGTGTGTGTGTGTGTGTGTGTGTGTGTTTTGATGAAGAGCTTTTGCATGCAGGGAGTCTTGACCGGCATGACATTCAATCATCGCTCCATACTGGATACACCGGGTTTTTTAAAATGTTATTTGTGATTGTATTATTTGAAGAACGCGCACCCTGTGTTTTACTCATGGAAGAGAGAAAATAAACGTATGACTAAGCTGCAAAAGTACTTGAAAATGTAGAAGAATTTATATTTTTCTCTCCGACAAGTAGAGTATGTTTTCACCCGTGTTTATCTGTTTGTCTGTTAGCAGGATTACCCAAAAACTAAGAGAGAGATTTGAATCAAATTCGGTGGTTAGATAGCCCATGTCCCAGGGAACAATCGATTAACTTTTGGGACCAATCCGGATCGTAATACAGTTTCAGGATCCGGAAAATATTTTTTGTGAAATTCTAATCAGGGATGAGAAGACCTAGCCCATTATGAAGAGTGGTTTGAAAGTTACGTTGCCTTTGTTGGAGAGATGCGTTCCACTGAGTGCCCTTCAAGTTTTACGTAGTTTTTAGTCCCATCTCTGCGGCTGATACTAAACGAAGACTAACAAATGCTCTCTTTTGTTTCGCCATTAATGCTATAGTACCATGTCTTACATATTACTTGGCAGACAGCCTCATTCATCTTCAGAAATGCATGTCGCAAAGAATTTCTTGAAAGCAAGCTCTCATACCTTCTGGCTAGGAGAGGGTATACCGTTTACCTGAGTAATATAATTTGTCTGGAGAGGATAACAGGTGTCATATTACTGGATTTGTATAACGGAATACGGAGAATGCTCTCTCTCTCTCTCTCTCTCTCTCTCTCTCTCTCTCTC
>JAGKTI010017348.1:6738-18588 GCA_018397915.1 Birgus latro | reverse complement strand
GGTAGTGGTAGTTAAGTGTAAGGGAGATGAGAGATGAAGTGGGGCAGAAGAGTTAACGAGAGTGGTAGGAGTAAGGAGAGAATCAGGCAGTGTAGTAATAGGTAGTATGAGGTATCTGGATAGACAGTATCTTGATGGGAAGTGTGTTGGGAGGCAGGTAATGAAGTGGTAGGCGGTGAGGTAGGGCAGGGGTACGTGCATCCGCTACGGAGATGAATCAGTGAATCGTCCTCGGTTGGTGGGGTGTGATCATTGGTTGTTTCTTGGTTGTTTCTTGACTGAGAGGGTGAATGGCAGATGCTGGAGAGGGCCACCGGGAGATGAACAGGTGTCTGAACAGGTGTCAGAACAGGGAAGACAGGTGCGTAGGGTGGCAGCGGCGATAGTCGCGGCCTGTGTGGGGTTGTGGTCGATGTAGAGAACGGCACTGGTGAGGGAAATTGGACACCTGTAGATGCAGAGCCAGTATTATTCCATGAGAGAGGGCGAGAGGGCGAGGCCGTTAGAGGCGGGGCATCCAGTAGTTGTTGGTGGCACTAAAACACTGTAGGAGGTGGTCAGAAATGACGGTCCGAACACCGCTGCTACCAAAATGTAACACCCCTCTCTTGATGGTGGAAGGAAAGTCCTGGAGTAGCTATTTACAGCCTTTAATTGTGGAGCACAGAAATAAAGTGTTGCCTCAGTAGATGTTAGCCCTCGACTCCCCGGGACATATGGCATTGGTTGACTGGCAAGCCTGGGAATGCTGCTTACGTCTGCAGTTCTGGGATACAGTGGGGGGCACACAGTGAGGGCATAAAGTGGGGGCATACAGTGAGGGCATGATACATACATATAAGGGGAATGGTACAGATATATGATCCTGATCCGGATCCACCCCCAAATTCAATCATATCTTTCTTGGTCTATGGCCCCCCTCTCCACAAAATTTCATTGATATTCATTAAGATCTTTTGGAGATACTGAGAAAGCCTTCCACACAAACTCATCAAAATATGTACATAACTTTTTGAGTTACCCCGGATCCGGATCGGTGTGTATAGGATCCGGATCCGAATCTGCTCCAAATTTTAGTCAATTCTGTCTTGGTCCATGGCCCACCTTTCCACAAAGTTTCATTGAAATTCATCAAGAACTTCTGGAGAGCGTGCAGGATACTCTGGATCCGGGTCCAGATCCTGCCCAAAATTTAATAATTTCTTCCACAAAATTTCATCAATATTCATTCATAAGTATTTGAGTAATCCTGTTAACCCCTTTAATTCCTAATCGCAATTGATGCGATGAGAATTTTATTCCAGACTGCCTAATCGCATCAATTGAGCGGGGCATGTAAAAAACTGCGAAGCGCTTGCTCTGCCCGGATTATGACATACATGCCTTCAGACCAAAGAGAACTCACTCCTGATGGCGTGATGGGGGATCGGAGCGACCCGGGCGGTGGGGGGGCACCCCCCTCTGGGCCACCTCTGTGCCACCCTCTACTCCACTGCCTCCTTGTCCCCCATAACCCTCCTACCCCTGCATGCACCTGCATCTTTCCTCCCACCACGACCTGTGTCCCTTCCCACCCACTCTCGCCCCTCCTCCCACCCTACTGGCCTTGTGTCCCCCCCGAACCCCACCCCATCCCTCCCTCCTTGTCCCTCATTACCCTCCCACCCCCTACAGACCCCCAAGAGGTATCAGGCCGCCAAGATGTTACAGAACACACTGAAGTGCTTTCTTTTTATTTGAAAAGTTGGTTATTTTTCCAACCCCCGTTCCTACAGGCCTACTCCCCACAGCCTAGTAATCTCGCCACACCTACATACACCTGTTTTCATGATTGGTGTGACAAAACACATTGAAATGACCTCTTTCAGTAAGAAAAATAGATAGTTATCAAAATTTTCACGTTCTTGATTGTTTTTGAGGGATAACTATTATAATTTTTTAAAACTCTGACACGCGATTGTGTGGTAACCATTAGGCCTACAGGGGTGCGGATTGCGTTGTCAGGTGTATAATTCTTCGTCTTTAGCCAGAACAAAATACATTTGCCCTTCGTGAAAGTCACAACCCCACTCCCCCAAATTGCGGCTGCAGGGGGGTGCCCGCCAGAAATAATTGCTGTCTTAAGGGGTTAACAGACAGACAGACCAACAAACAAACTAATGCCGGGTTAAACATAACCTCCTTGGGGGAGGTAAAATTAACTATCTATCTATCTATAGCCCAATGCCCCAAACCCATAAAGGGTGGCTGCAGTCAAAACGCCTTCAAGTCGCTCTGTCACCCACCATTTGACTGCCCTCCCCCCAGCTCACTCCCCCTTCTCTCATATACCTCTCAACTCCATCACTCCACCTCATCCTCGGTCTCCCCCTCCCCATTCCTCCCTCCACTTCACCCACGTACACCCTCTTAGTTTTTCATTCTCCATTCTCACATGTCCAAACCACTTCAGTGTATTTCTCCTAATTTTCTCAGTCACATCCACATCCACCCCACAACGTTCATTCACTTCGTCACTTGTCAATTAATAATTATTAATTATTATTATAATAATATAGCAATTAATAATAATAATAATTATTATTATTATTATTATTGTTATTATTATTATTATTATTATTATCCACAAACGAGGTTACATTTTATCCTATGTTTGTTTGTTTGTCTGTCTGTATGTTTGTCTGTTATCAGGATTATTCAAAATGTTATGAACTGATTTTGATAAAATGTGGAAGGCTGGGTCATAAGACAAAGGAGGAATGATTACATTTTGAGGTGGCTCTGGGTCCTAATCCAAAGTATCCCACACAATAGCTCCAAAAGTTCTCAATGATATTCATTGAAATTCTGTTCAGTGGGCCAAGAAAGAATTGGTTTTGGGGTGGATCTGGAATCGGATCCAGATCCTATATCCACAGATTCTGATCCGGTTCTCTTGGAGTGAGAACCATGAGGGGGATGAAAACAGCGAGGCCAGCTTAAGATTTATTCTAATAGGTACAGGCAAGGGTGTGTCCTCCCTCTAGGGCCGCCAGAGTCAGACTACCCACCAGCGCCAAGCCCCAGGCACGGGCGGCGATGGGAAACTTCCTGTTTGAATTCAAACTCCAACACCCCCTCTCCATTGCAGTGAACTCTCCACTTCCTGCAACATTGATACAAACCACACTGGTCGAGGAGACGAGAGGTCACTGCATTAATAAAACAACGGGCAGATACTGACACTCATCATAACTTAAGACTAGGCATTACATGACAGTGCTGGCAAAATTTACATGTCACATACATGCTGATTTCAGAATGGCATTATTGTAACATCAATAAGGAATTCAGTTACATGTGCTGGAACAACCACTGCTCCATATCAAGGTACAAGCACAACAAGGCCACACACATTACAAAACACCTCAACATGCCTAGGGGTACAGAACAATACAGTGTTCTGGTACATAGTTTTCTAGATGTTTTGGGGTAAGCCTAGCGTCCCGCAGCCTCTCTAGGAGAGGAAGAGCTGAGGGGCCTCCTCCCTGTGGTCGGCCTCCTGCTGGGGGCCACCCTCAACGTGGGTGATGGGTGTTTGTTCCCCCGTCTCCTCATAGGGGCGTAGGTGGTGGCGATTCCTGAGGAAGGCTCACCCACTGCCGTCCAGCCACACCAGGTATTGCCTTTGGGCTGGAGTGTCAACAATAACCCCTACACGGTCCCACCGTCCTGTCTCCTAGTTTTGTTGGTGCACCCACTGTCCTGGGTTGAGATGGGCAAGGTTGTGTGCCATCTTTATTCTTTTTAATGCAAGGAAGTAGGAATCAAAGGCCAGAAGCCCGCAAACTGTTCCTTCCAAGAAAAAATGTAACAAAAACAATACAAAAAAGAGACCAATTCAAGATCCGATCATTTCGAGATGCCTGGACACACTGCGTTTGAAAGACTGGAGACCATAGGAAGTAAGAAATACAGACAGAGGGAGACAGTTTCAGAGTTAAGGACTGGGAATAACGGATAACTCTTGTATTAGAGAGTTGGATCGAAAATAGATGAGAGTTTTTTGCTAGATGGGTGTTATGTGCCTGTCATAGAGGTGGAGGGATTCAAGCAGACAGTTCAGAGGAGCAGTGACCATTGAAGTAACGATATAAAGAGATAAAGATGCAACAGTGCGGCGAGCCATGAAGAGGAGGAGAGTTAATGAGATGAAAAGCCTTTGACTCCACTCTATTGAGAAGAGCATGTGAGGAGCCTCCCCACACATGACAGTTGTACTCTACACAGGGACTAAAACCCGTGTATAAGGTCAACAACTGTGCAGGGGTAAAGAAGGTACGGGGTCGGCTTAGCACACCTAATCTCTTAGATGCAGATGTTATAAGAGATATAATATGATCTTTCCAAGATAAGTCTCGAATGAATGAAATCCAAGCATGTTCAGGGATGATGCAGTTTTAAGCTGGTTATTATTAAACATTAGTGGGTATTCCTATGGAAGATTTTGTTGGGTTGATAGGTGGAAGAACTGAATCTTTGATGCATCAACCCGCACCATACCGACTAATTTAAAACAAAGTCAGCCCCCCAAACCCGACAAATTTTCAACTTTCTTGGGGGGGGGGGGCTGAAACCTTCGCTTTTTATGAGAAACATCGAAAATTCAGCGATAAAGCACTCATTAGATAAAAATGCCCTAAACTGGTGAGAGTCCCCTCACCTGGCTACAAGTTTCTGTGAAGCCGCACTCCATAAAAGACGCTCCCTATGCAAGGGAAACTTAACCAAAGCCACTCAGACTAGTAGATATTCATGTATTTTGTACGAATTTATATGTAGTACAAGAGTACGTTGGTTTTCACACAATAATATAGGTGATATAAGCGTTGTTCACTTAACAAACCCACAAAATTACCTCACCTAACTTGGCCATGTTACCTCCTCATCGCTTCTGTTCATTACTAACCCTGGTGCCACATAACCTTTGTCTTCCACACTGGGAATTACTTTCACCTTGAATTTCATCGTTGGAGAGACCGTGGTGCTACATGTTTTTACTGGCCAGGTCACTGCTAACAGGTGAGTTGCTGAGAAAATGGGACACCCCCGGAGGGGGGAGTTATACAGGGTAAGGCAGTGTCCCCGCCTCGCTAGGGGTAGAGGAAGGTCTCCCACATATTCCAACCATAAAACTCCTGCGAAACTTGAAAAATGTGCAGACAACTGGTCTTTCAATTGCAGAACGTACAATGCACGTCGTTGGGTCTGAGCGTGAAAAAAAAGTTGTGACGTGCATCGTACGTCACGGGGATGGGGCGGGTTAAAACAACAAGATTATTTTTACCCAGTCAGAGATACGAGCCAAGTCAGATATTATGTGAGCCATAGCCTCATCCATTGTTTGTTAAAGTAACTGCTGAGATGGACGCTGTGGGAACTGAATAGAAAGGTGAAGGGTGGAATCATCATCATATGAGTGGATAGGATTAGATGTACAGCTTAGAAGGCAATTGATGAATAAAAAGAAGAGAGTTGGTGATAGGGCAGAGCCCTGAGGAACACCACTGTTGATAGATCTAGGCGAACGATGTCCGTTTACAACAGTGGCTATAGAACGACCAGAAAGGAAGCCGGAGATGAGGGCACAGAAAAAAGGATTGAAACCATAAGAGGGCAGTTTGGAAATTAAAGATTTATGCCAGACTCGATCGAAAGCCTTTGAGATGTCAAGTGCAATGGCAAAGCTGTTGCCAAAGTCCCGAAAGGAGGATGACCTGGAGTCTGAAAGGTAGGTGAGAAGATCGCTAGTGGAGCGTCCCTGACGGAACCCATACTGACGATCAGAAGGAAGGTTATGATAGGAAAGATGCTTTAATATTTTTCTGTTGAGAATTGACTCGAAAACTTTTGAGACACATGATGTTAAAGCAATTGAACGTTAGTTAAATGGTTGGGAATGTCACCTTTCTTTGGGACTGGCTGAATGAAAGCAAACTTCCAGCAAGAAGGAGGGGTACAAGTGGACAGACAGAGGCGAAAGAGTTTACCTAGGCAGGGTGTAAGCACAAAAGCACAGTTCTTGAGGACAACAGGAGGGACTCCACTAGGCCCATATGTCTTGTTAGTATTGAGGCAAGTGATGGCAGAAAATACATCAGCTGAAGAAATTTTAATATCAGCGATGAGGAAGTCAGAGGGGGGAAGTGATGGAAGAACAGCACCAGAATCGTCTAAGGTGGAATTGGAGGAGAAAGTCTTGGTGAAGAGATCTGCTTTATCTGTAGAAGAAATAGCTACAGAGCCATCAGAGTAGAAAATATGAGGGAAGAATGATGAGGTAAAATTGTTAGAAAGGTTTCTGGCAAGGTGTCAAAAGGAGTGGGAAAATTTCGAGTTGGAGAGTTGAGAGCATTTAGTGGGGATGAAATTATTTTTAGCGGAGTGAAGAACAGATCTAGCATGATTCTGGGCAAACATATACGGATGTGATTCAGGGGTGTGTTGACTCTCGTACCTTTTCTAGGCCATCTTCTTGCTGTGGACAGAATTATAACAAGTGCGATTAAACCAAAGCTTTCTTGCATTAGTCAAAGGATATGAGTGGAGAATGTATGCTTCCATGCCTGAGAGAATAACCTCCGTAATGCGCAAGCCACACTCAGATGGCTCCCGGCCATGGAAGAAATAATCATCCCAGGGAAAATAAAAAAAAAGTACTGTCTGAGGGTTTCCCAATCAGCAGCTCCAGTGCCACAATCGACGTTTCTTTCGAGGGTCCACAGGCCATACCGGAGCGATGGGACAGGTTAAGGTAATAAGACTGTGACTGGAGGAGCCCAACAGAGAAGAAAGATTAACAGTGTAACCAGAAGGATTAGTTGTTAGCAAGAGGTCAAGTATGTTGGAACTCTCTCCAAGGCGGTCAGGGATATGGGTAGGGTGCTGTACAAGCTGCTCTAGGTCATTAAGGATAGAAAAGATGTAGGCTTATTCACCATGTGGATCAGTGAAAGGAGAGGAGAGCCAAAGGTTGTGGCAAACACTGAAATCTCCTAGAATGGAAATTTCAGAGAAAGGGGAAATAGATAGAATGTGTTCTGTCGTAGAAGTAAGATAGTTGAAGAATTTTTCTTAGTCAGTAGAATTAGGGGATAAGTAAACAGCACATATGCATTTATTCGGAGAGTGACAGGAAAACCGAAGCCAGAGAGTAGAGAATTCAGAAAAATCAAGTTCAGGAACACGAGAGCAAGATAAGTCGTTGCGTACATGTACACAACAACCACCTTTGGCTTTGAAATGAGTATAGAGAAAGTAGGATACAGAAAAGTGTTTTCTCTCAGTTGCCACAGACAGCTGAGTCTCAGTTAGGAAAAGAATGTGAGGTTTAGAGGAGGAGAGGTGGTGCTCAACAGAGTGAAAGTTAGAGGAAAGGCGATGAATGTTGCAGAAATGAAGAAGGAGTGTGTCAAACAGTGGTTCCAGGCATCTCGTTGAGTAGTCACCAGGAGAGGGGCAGATGGTGGGGGCATTTATGGTCCCCCCCAGGGACTCTGAGGCTTTTCTGGATAACGCCATTTTTTTTTTTTTTTTTTGAAAAGGAAATGTAGTGTCTACTGTGCATGTAGTTTTGTATTGACAGAGAAACTTGTATTGGAGAGCATGCTGACCTACTCTCTGTGTTATTGAAACAATGAAAAAGTTCAGCAAAGGGGGGTGGTCAGGAACTAGTCCCAAAGGCTGATGAAATGGGAGCTCCTGCTTTCCCTGTTATCAGCTTTCCATTCACCCTGGGAGTACTGCCTTGCTCGACTGGTGCTACAGTCTACTCCTCTGGTTGAATCTCGTGGCCACTGCTTCATCGATGTGGGTCATGGGCCATTCCCTGCTGATGCTGTAGTGTTCTTTGGCAGCAGGTATGGGGTCTTTCAGGTGACGTCCCATCAACAGCTGGGTTGGGTATGCTTTGGTGTCGTGTAGCGAGGTGTTGAGATACTTCAAAACAGCCCTGGCAGCAGCATCCGAGTCCAGGGAGCCGCCTGGGCCGGTGTTTCTGCTTAGTAGCCTCTTGGCGGACTTGGCTGCGGCCTCCGCTCAGCCACTGGACTGTGGGTAATAGGCCGACGACACCCTTAGCTGCACACCCCATGCGGAATGGAATGCCCTTTCTTCCCCACTAGTGAGTTTCATACCCTGTCACAAGACAGGATCTCCGGGATGCTGAACCTTTTGAACCACTTACGAAAGGGCATTATGAGCCATGAGCTGGCGGTGCCCCTGGCCAGATGCTCCACCTCCAGGCAGCCAGCTAACCTTGTCACGAATTTTCTACATCGTGAAATTATGAATTGTAAATCGTGACATCGATTGATTTTGCGGGAGCGACGAATAGTTCTGAAATGCATGAAATTTCGCTAAATCTCTTAACCGTCCACTTCTGTACTTATATTTGCATCAAATTTTCAAAACTTTCGTCATTCTTTCGCGAGTGATTGTCTTTATGAACAGACAGTGCATTCCTCTGAGTGATAATTTCCGAACTGTCATTTCTTTGTACTTGCCTCCCTAGCCGTTACTTGGCCACGCCTCTTTCACACGTCCCTTACGTTGGACATTCAAACACAGTCAGTCGTCCTTTAGCAGTCACAAAGAGCGGGTTTGCTATACCCAACGCGGATTGATTTCTTCTAGTGATCTCGAAAAATCCTGCAGTATCGGCGTTTTCCCGAATCTTCCACCAACTTGGTGATTGACTAGAGCAGCGACGGTCTCATCTTTACTGATTAGTATTTCTTTTTTGTTTTTCCTAGGCTTAAGGCTATTTAGCTATTTGTCTGAGTGCTTGAGTGAGTGCATTTCCCTTTCTTTGATTTTTAATTGATTCATGTAACGTAAATTTATTTTCTTGTAATTAATAAATTTACAGTTCGTTTTCTTGAGCTTTGTTAAATGTAACAGTCGTGTTTGATTTCCTCGCATATTTAGTACACTTTTGCTACTCCGAGTTAGCACAACTCTTTATATTAATCACGACTGGTACTTAGGCCAGCTCTTTGTATTAATTCTTAAATTCGTTGTGCCAGCTAGGAGTTTGGCTCAGCCAAGATCCTGTTTATTATTATTATTATTATTATTATTATTATTATTATTTGAATGTTAAGGGGAGAAACTAACTTTCTCAGAGGCCAGCAGTACAGTAATACAGCCTTCTTGAGCGTTTAGTCTCTGCTGTGTACTGTTGAGAAAGTTTATTGATTCTCGACTTAGAGAACTGGCGAAGTAAGCCAGCATAAAAGTTAAATCGCCATTTGATTTCACGAGTCGATTCTCTCGTGATAATCGGCTCGATAGTTATATTATCATTTTCCCCCTGACAAACCTGCCTGTGTAAGCGATGTGCCCTTCCCCCTTCAGTTGGAACAGGTCAGCCACTGTTTGCTGGAATGGGTATTTGGTTGGGGGTGGGGGCAGCACTTGACAGTGTCTCCTCTTCTGCTCCACCTTAACATCTATGCCAGTATACGCATGGTGCACCTGAGCATGGAGGCCCTGCCATGGTGATCTGCATGGAGGTTGGCTAGGACTGCACGGAGAAGGGCTGTGGAAATTACAGGTCGCAGGTGCCCCTCATCGCTGGCGTACATGACAATCTCCCCCTGACATGATAGGTGCTTCCTCATCCTGTAGTATGGGTAGAGTGCTATCAGCTCCTCATCCTTCTGGCAGACCCATTCCCAAGCGCTCACGTGCTCATGGATGAGCCTGTAATCCTCGTCCTGGTGCTCTTCCTCCTCCACTTGATGGAACACGATAATGGCATCTTCTTCGTCTTCTGGGCCGCAGGCCATCACTGCCATGACCACGGCACATGTAGCTTAGTCTTCCGTCAGGTCTGTCTTGTCCAGTCCACCTCATAGAGTGCGTCTGCTGCGCAGTTCGCCTCCTACTTCAGATACTTTATGTGAAATGAGTACATCAATGTCTTCACCTTGAAGATGAGTCTGAAGGGGCTGCTGATGTCTTTCAGCTGTTTGTCCTTGAAGATCTAGGTGAGTGCATGGTTGTCTGTGATGGAGGTGAAGTCTGGACATCCCAACAGGAACAGGCACACCTTTTTCAGGCATCATGCATGCAATGGCAAGGGCCTCCCCCTGCAGAGCTGAGTAGCTCTTCTCGGCCGCAGTTCGATGGTGGCGGCTGCATAGGGTCGGTTTCCAGCCGCCATGCAGCGCAGGCGGGCCTCTTGAGATAAATACTGGCAGTATTGTTGCATGACCATGAAACCGATGCCAAGCCTGCTGAAGACAGTGAACACTGTTATGGGCCATGTGGAGTTGTAATACTGGAGGCTCTCCATTGCAAGCTTGCCTATAGCCTCCTTTGTTGACTCGAAGATGGACTGGAGTTGGCCATCCCAGTACAACACTTTCCCTGATGTTTTTCAGTAATACTGTGAAGGGCTTCATAAGTGGTGCAGTAGCAAAGAATGGCGCCACCTGGTTCACCAGCCCGAACCACGATCGGATATCTGTGAGGGAGGGGTGTGGCAGCATCTGGAAAGTGGTTATACTGCTTAGCAAGTCCTGGTTATGCTGATACTCCTCCAAGCTGAGCTGATAACCTGCGAAGGTCATGGTTCTCCCGCAGAAGCGGACTTTATCTCGGCAGAGCGTGATCCCATTTTCCGCACAAGTTTGCAGGAACTGATATGTGTGCCAGAAAGCATCAATGATGCTACAGTTGTGCTGGAGCTTGTCGCTGACACATTTCGGTTTCCTGGGGATCTCTGCTGTTACGTCGTTGAAGCATTAGGTAAAGGTGTCCTGCCCTGCACAGTGGCCCATGGGTGTGCACCAGTGGCGGAAGTGGCCCCACGGGGTGATGAAGGTGGTTAGCTTCTTCCTGTCCTCGTTCAGCAGGATCTAGTGGTACCCTGACTAAGCGTCTGCTACTGTTTTGAATGTGTGCTTTGGCACGCTGGTGATTGCGTCGAATGGAGGAAAGGTTTGGTGGATCTCCCACTGGCTTGCCTGGTTGAGTCGCTGATATTCCACTGTTCTGTGCGGCTGCCCGTCCTTCTTCGGGACCACCACCATACGAGAACACCACTCTGTGGGTTCTCCAGCCAGTATGGGCTCGATGATACCCTTCCTTATGTCCTCTTCCAACTGCTGGTGAACTTCACCATAGAAGTGGTGGGGGACGGACGATGGCGTATGCACCACGTGGGGTTTTGAACAGGGGCACGGGTGGATGTGGTGGGCTGGCCCCTTCATCTCCGGCAGGGGGGCGCAGTTCACTGCAAATGTTGTGCGCCCGAAGTGCTCCAGGAATCATTTTTCTAATAGGTTTACATTTTCTTCCATCAGGGCATAGGGTGGAGTATTGGGTTGGGAAGGGACTGGGGGCTCTTCCATCTGTTCAATGGTCCTTACAGTCGCGTGCACGTTGGGGAAGTCGTCTCGCACCACACCAGTACTTTGCATATTTGCAGTGATAGATACAACTGCTGCACCCCATCAGCGAAGTACAGGTTCACCCCAGCAGACTTTCCGCCCATGTTGAAGCTGCATTCCTGGCATCCCAAAACCAATATGCTCCTGCCTGCGAAGTGATTAATACTCACGGTAGGTCTCTGTAGACTTCGCAGGGTCAGCCTGAGACCCTGCAAGAGGTGGCATCCCGCTATGCATACTTGTGCATCCGTGTTTGCTAATGCCGTCATCTCGTATGCTGTGGTTGGGTCATGATACATCACTTCCATTCTGAGGCATGCTGATACCTCGGCGCTGCCTGCCGTAACACTGCCAGTGGTCTCGGCGGGGCTGGGTTGCTTCAGTGGCCTACACACTTGCTGGAAGTGGTCAA
>JAGKTI010017346.1:6394-18591 GCA_018397915.1 Birgus latro | reverse complement strand
TGACAACTAATTGTTATGTAGCGTGGTATATGTGATACATGGTGTAGATGTAACAGTTGTAGTGTAACTGTACCCATGTGTAAAGCAATAATGTTACAAATTAATGCAATAATAAAGGAGATGAGGGCAGAGGAGAAGAGGTGGCAGCGTGCAGCACAGACAATCAGTGGACCTGCTCATCAAAACTGCTTCACCCACCAACTGTACCTGTGGAATGAGTCAAGGTGGAGCATCAATAGTGAAAATGTGACAATTTGTATTAAATTACAATTACCATCCACCCAGCAGTCAAGCCATATACAACAGAAAGTACACTTTAGCTGAAAATCAATTGACAGCAAAGTTTCATACATATGAGGCCGCCTTTATTTTCTTAATACTTGCCCTTTATAACCTATACTTACGGCTAATAAAGAGCTCGTTGTCGGTGTCCTCGGTTGGGATCGCCGCGACTGCCCATTTCTCAGTGTCCTTGGTTGGGATCGCCGTGACTAGTCGCTTATAACTATACAGTTATTGCTACAAAGGGCTTGTCGTCGGTGTCCGCGGTAGGGATCGCCGCGACTGCCCGTTTGTCATTGGTGTCCTCGGTTGGGATCGCCGTGACTGCACACTTATAGCTATACTTACTGTTACAAAGGGCTCGTCGTCTGTGTCCGTGGTTGGGATCACTGCAACTGCCCGTTTGTCATTGGCGTCCACGGTTAGGATCGCTGTGACTACGCACTTATAACTAATAAAGGTAAGTCGAGAATCCCTATGAAAACTTGGGCAGGTCACATTTTAACACTCCACGTGGCTGTGAAGACTCACGTGGTTTTTGTGTATTTTCCGGGAATCCTCAGAGAGGCCCACAGCTCGAGACACACCACAAGGTAATTCAAACACAGCCTCAGATTGCCTCTGCGGGGGTTTCAAACTTCCCGCTTAACCTATGCTACATACAGTATGTACAAGCCCTACACTTACAACTAATAAGGGCTCGTCGTCAGTGTCAGCGGTTGGGATCACCGCGACTGCCCATTTGTCATCGGTGTCCACGGTTAGGATCACCGTAACTGTGGGCTTATAACTACGGTACATATGTATGTACAGACCCTAGACATATTATGTCTTGTGGGGCCAATGGGCGAGACGTCAGGTCTGCACCCACATTACCACTGCCCTCTCTCTCACATGACTCAGAGATTATGGCTGTGGATTCAAACGGCACAGGAAGGAAACGTTCCTGAATGGTGGTACGTTGACACGCATTGCAGGAGTGCACAAAACTATCAATTTCCTGTCCCATTCTCGGCCAGAAAAAGTCAGAACGGATACGGCCTTGGGTTTTCTTCTTGCCCATGTGACCTCCTGACACTGAACAATGACCCCATTCTAACACTGCTTGGCGGTACTTCTCGGGAACGACAAACTGCAGTCGAACCTCGCCCTCGGGTGTTTGTGACTCATGGTAGAGCTGTCCTTGTTTGCGAAGGAACCTGGCTCGTCCACCCCATGAATATTTGGTCACTTTACCCTTTTTTTTCTTCTGCACAACAGCAAGCGTCTGGTCAGACTGTTGTTCTTGGACAACATCTTGACTATAAATCAGATCTTGCGGCAATGCAATGAACACTGGGGTGACACGATTTGGAGCGTTGGCCATGGCTCGTGTTACTGCAGCCGAAGTTTGAGTAGTGACATCTACGGTGCAACTATACTTGGCACCTGGTATGTTACCTATAATGAGGTCAAACATAGGTTCTTGCATGACAACTGCAACTGTTGAACCTGTGTAAAAGGGAGATGCTACCTGGATATGTGCCTCAGGGAACAATCTCACTGATCCGTCAATAAGCTGAGCTTGGTTCTGTCTGCCTGTGTATTCTTCAGGCTGAACAAGACTCTGCCTGACAGCGCAACCTGAGGAACCATTGTCTCTCAGAACATTAACAGAAACACCTCCCACAAACCATGGCTGAACAAGGAAGGCACTGTTACCTGTGGGAGGGCCTGTGGAGGAAGCGGCCAGCCATTGATAAGGCTGCATGGCACACAACTCTTCAAATGTGACAGGACTATATGCCTGAGGGGTCGTGCCTGAACTAGGTGCACGAGGAGTCGTACTTTGACTAGGTGTGCGAGGAGTCGTACTTGAACTAGGTGCACGAGGAGTTGTACTCACCATCTGGGGAGCAGGAGCATTGACGGCCTGTGGAGGAGAGTTCACCATCTGAGGGGGACTAGTGAACTGTGAATGAGGACCTGTGCTGGTGGGGACGGCACCATCATGCGCCTGTTGGGGAATGAAGGCTGCGTTTGCCTCCTGTCTCCGATACGCTGGAGCTGGTGCTGAAGAGGTTTGTCTTGCTTGATTGCGTGGCTGATACTGCTGCTGCTTAGGGTACTGCTGCTGGTTAGGGTACTTTTTGTACCTCTTCCAGTCAGGTTTCTGTGTATTCTGCCCCTGGTCCTTCTGCGGTTTGTTTGGACCTTGGCCATTATTCTGAGAACGGTCTTGATGCTGGGGTTCAGTCTGCGATTGCTTACCAGACTTAGCGGTATCTTTCTTATTCCATGGCTGTTGCCTACGAGTTTGGTACCTGTATGCAGTAAAGAAAGCATCAGCCTTTTCCACCATTTGATTTGCATCCTTCACTTTGCACATCTTGAGCTGGGCCATAAGCTCAGCAGGGCACAGCTTTTCCAACTGTGTGCGCAGCACGAGGTCGATTATTCCCTCTCGCGTGCTAGGAGTCTGGTCCTTCTCCATCCACTTGCTTAAGTATGCTGTGGGACGGTCAAGGAACTGTACAGCTGTCTCCTTTTCCTGGAGACGCACCTTCACGAACTGATTCCTAGCGTCATCAACGGTAAGACTGTACGCTTTGATAAGTGTGGTCTTCATCATCTTGTACGTGAGATTATCTCCGCAAATTCTGTGGAGAATGTCGAGAGCAGGACCCTCAAACAGGCTAAGGAACTGAAGCCGCTTAGCTGCCTCATCCAGATCGTACAGCTTTGCCATGTCTTCGAAACGAGCTATGAATGGCTCGATTCCCTCGCCTTCCTTGTAAGAAGAAAGCTTGAGGCGTGGAGTTCCTAGAACAGGTGCTGGGAGAGCACTAGTGGAGCTTGGGTTGGCTGCACCCAATGTGCTTGAAGCCAAGAAGTTTCGCTTCAGCTTCAGCACTTCAACTCGTGTTTACGTTCTCGCTCTCGTTCCTCAAGCTCACGCTCCTCGTGTTCCTAGTATTCACGTTTTCTTTCATGTGCGTAGCGCTCGGCACACTCGTGTTCACATTCTCTCTCACGTTCCTCACCTAGCGCTCGACACACTCGTGTTCACATTCTCTCTCACGTTCCTCACGCTCACGCTCTTTCTGACGTTCCTCGCGCTCACGTTCTTTCTCACATTCCTCGCGCTCATATTTACGCTGTTCTTTTTCGTGCTCACGTTTAATTTTCCGCTCTTCATGGGCGGCATTCTCGCGTTGGTGCTCGTAATTGCAGCGCGACAGGACATAATCTCTAATTTCCTGGGGGTTAGTAAGCCCCCATATCCTTGGCTTCCTGTAGGTATGTACTGGTTTCCATTATGCTCAATAAGACTGAGTGAAGACTGAGACTGATATGCTGGCTGGCGTGTAGCAGTCTACCTAACTAAGAGTGAGTGAGTGATTTCGGTAATAATTTTAAGCTAGGAGTTTATATCCTGGAATGAGGTCGCCAGATGTCAGGGGGGAAAATGAAAAATGTAACTATGAGCACTAGGAATAATTATCGAGTCGATTGTCACGAGAGAATCGACTCGTAAAATCAAGCAGCGATTTCACTTTTATGCTGGCTTACTTCGCCAGTTCTCTAGAGTCGAGAATCTATAAACTTTCTCAACAGTACACAGCAGAGACTAAACGCTCAAGAAGGCTGTATTACTGTACTGTTGGCCTCTGAGAAAGTTAGTTTCTCCCCTTAATATTAAAAAAAAAATAATAATAATAATGATAAACAGGATCTTGGCTGAGGCAAACTCCTAGCTGGCACAACGGATTTAAGATTAATACCAAACGCTGGACTAAGTACAAGTCGTGATTAACCTGCCGAGTCCCTACCGGTTTTTTACCCAGCCTACCCCCAGATCCCGACCGATTTTTTACTTTTTGTTTTTTGGCTGAAACCTTCGCTTTTGGTGAGAAACATCAAATATTCATAGTGAAATCGCGATCCTGAGGTAAAAAAATGTTGATATAAGTGTCACTCAATCTTACGTTTTCCTTCTTTTTCAGGGTATCTGGCTAAGAAAACTAACTATGAAAGGGTTGACTAATTCAAGCCACTTTAAAATACGTATTTATTTCATTTATTTGGTACGAATTTGTGTGTAGTAAAAGTCTATAACGGTTTTCACACAATAATATAGGCATTTATAAGCATTGTTCACTTACCCAAAACCCTAGTATATGACATCTTCCTTTATGACATTACCACCTCATCACTTCTGTTTGTTTCTTCCTAGCTTCTTTGTTTCTTTGTCCTCCACCTCAGGAATCACTTTCACCGTGAATTTCGTCATTAGAGAGACCGTGGGGCAACATACCTTTACAGGCTAGGTTGCTGCTAACAGGTGAATTGCCCAGTGTGGGGGGGAGGGGGGAAGGGGGAGTTAGGAGGGGCCAGGCAGTATCCCCACTTGACAGCAGGTAGAGGAAGGTCTCCCACATATGCCTACCAAAAATCACCCGCGAATGTTGAAAAATGTGCACACAATGGGCCTTGCAATTGCGTGACGTACGATGCACGTCGTTGGGTCTGTCCGCGGAAAAAATTAGCGACGTACACCATACGTCGATGGGACTCGGCGGGTTCATATTAGTAGTTGTGCTAACTTGGAGTAGCAAAAGTGTACTAAATATGTGGGGAAATCAAACACGACTCTTACATTTAACAAAGCTCAAGAAAACGAACTGTAAATTTATTAATTACAAGAAAATAAATTTATGTTACATGAATCAGTTCAAAATCAAAGAAAGGGAAATGTACTCACTCAAGCACTCAGACAAATAGCGAAATAGCCTTAAGCCTAGGAAAAACAAAAAGGAAATACTAATCAGTAAAGATGAGACCGTCGCTGCTCTAGTCGATCACCAAGTTTGTGGAAGATTCGGGAAAACGCCGATACTGCAGGATTTTTCGAGATCACTAAAAGAAATCAATCCGCGTTGGGTATAGCACACCCGCTCTTCGTGACTGCTAAAGGACGACTGACTTGATGCTTGATCTAAACATAGGCATCATGTGAAAAGGGCGTGGCCACCTAACGGCTAGGGAGGCAAGTACAAAGAAATAACAGTTTGGAAATTATCGCTCAGAGGAATGCACTGTCTGTACATAAAGACAACCACTCGCAAAAGAATGACGAAAGTTTAGAAAATTTGATGCAAATATAAGTGCGTGAGTGGACGGTTGAGAGAATGGCGAATTCTCACGGACTTCAGAACTATTCGTCGCTCTCGCAAAATCACTCAATGTCACGATTTACAATACATAATTTCACGATGTAGAAAATTCGTGACACTGCTGATGGTGATGGCGACGACGAAGAGGAAGACATGACGACGACAACATTGACATGATGATTACAGTTACAAAGACAGTTAATGACAACGTTGATGATGATATAAAGCCCCGCCAGTAGTACGCCCAAACTTACTATCAAACGTGAACTGGTATCCTAGCTTACATCCTGCCTTGGCTTCTTGTGAAAAATAGGACTGATGTCAAAGACGATAACATTAACAATGACTATATATAATCCCAGCAATACTCATAAGAGGCTCAGAATTTAATATGGAGCCTTAAGTGAGTATATAGGTGTGTCTTTCAATGAGAGGAGGTATAGTGCGTAGAGATAGACAAGATGGTTAAGCCAGTGGCTTGGATAGGATGTACTGGTACCCTAGAAATTTTATTACCCTATGAACCTTCCTCGTGAAGATAGAGGATGCTGCTACTGATTTTGATCATGATAATAGGGATGATATGTTGTGATATGTAACCCCAGTATTAACAGTGTCAAAACTTATCACAGAACCGTAAGTGATGCTGTGAGTTTGTCCATTCATGTTACTATGTGGAGGTACGGTGTAGAGATGGACAAGGTGTTGGTGGCGTGATTCAGTCGCTGTGGCTGATATCGCACCAGTCACTCTCGATCCCGTGCCAACGCTAGGAACTTGATTTAAGGGTGGTGGTGACAGGGACTGGGAAGGAATGGAATGATACCCATTCTTGTTCATCACCTCAGACTCCTGATAGCTTCGTGGGAGAGCTGGCTAAACGGTGAAACACCCCCTCAGCCAGATCACTCGAAACTTCACCACTCATCTGTTGGATTGTAGGAAAAGAACATTAACATCCTGAAGTTTCTCACTGATGCCAGTAACCTTAAAGAGTGCGTAGTCACCGGCACTGAATCTAAGCAGGGCCCCTATTAAAACTGCCCTTTCGGTCCTTAGTTTTACATCATTCATCATATATACAACTTTAGATTATTATCTACAGTATTTCCAGTATCTTCATTCCTAAGAAACAGGATGATGGAATAGGTACAAGCCTACTTTTGCCAGATTTCTACTGTTTAACCTTGGTAAACCCACCAGAGCCACTGCTTGTGGTTATCCCTATGTGACTGGTTGGCAAGTCTTTTTTACTTTCCAGGTTATCATGTGTTCTTTTTGTAGCTGTTTTTTTTTTTGATTTGTTTTTCTCTTATCGTTTTCTTCTCCTTCTTGTCCATTTCTGGCCTAACCACCACTTACTAGTCACTGCTGACACCTCTTCAGTGCAGATATGTTGCTTCTCTTGGCTTTGAAACGGTTCTGCTTTTTTTACAATTGGCACTTTTTATGAGAGAGATGTGAGGAATCTTATGGTGTACGGCAATGAAAAGTGGCCATTGAAAGAAAGGGTTACTACAGGTTGGAACTCAGTGAAATGACATTCATACATAAATCATCTAACCCTGTGTTGCCTCATGAGGAGCGTAGGAGTACGGGGCTATACAAGTTTGTCCTGACAATTAAGATGAGAATGGCCAGCCTCACACATCATTGAGTGGCAATACGTGAGCAATAAACCCCAACCATTCCTTGGATATAAACCTACACAAACTCAATCCGGCTGGAGCGCCTTAATAGCCCACTAAAAGAGAACCATTTGGCATGTCACTCAGTGTAGAGTCACCCATAGATAGAAGGAAAAGGAAAGAAAGAAGGAAAGAAAGACAGAAGAGGAAGGAAGGAAGAGAGGAGAGGGCAGTCACCCGGGAGCAGCACTACATCGAGTGAGTGGATGGTTAGCGTCCCCATGAGAATATGAAAATGAATGAGTAGGCCATCAATGGATGATGGAATTAATAACAGTGTGTTAGAAGAGTGATTTGGCATGAGACATACGAAGGAGTTTATAGGTAACAGATATCAGGATGAGTGTTGGCCCTTAACAAAGTTATTCATTAAAATGGGAAATCGGTGATCTTACCAACGTGCATGAGAAAAGGAAAAGAAAGGAGCAAGTCTCCCCCTCACCCACTACACCGTTCGACAAATGAAAAATTCGTGAGAAAGAGATCATGCTTGTTAGAAGAAACAAACATGAAATTTTAATAGGTAAGGGAGAAGATGAACCCTTATGCACTAAGTAATTATTGTCTTACAAATCTAGAAAAAGACCATATACAGTCGCAGAATGTTCCCGTAATTAGGCAATCGTGTCACTGTCGTCAGCATCAGCCTGCAAATAAACAAGTCTCAAGTTAGTTGTGGCCTGTAATGTTGAAATACATATCTTGCCATATTTTAAATATATCTATAGATTTTTTACACAGACTACCGTTGTCAGCTGCTTATCATCCTACTGATTGAAAACGATTTATTGAGAGGATGGGGAGTGTAACTGGCAGAGGAGAGTAATGTTTATGAATATAGAGGAACGAGAGCTCAGAAGCAGACCGAACAAGACTTGAGATGTTCTGCATGCTGCCCATCGAGATCGGGGTTTCAGAAGATAGTGACAAACGGACAGCTGCCACATTGTGAAAAGATCTGCACATTCTGTAACTTGACCCTGATTTTCGTCCTATTCCAGCCTATTTCACGTAGCTCAGTGGCAGAGAAAGTCTATAGTATTGCTCTACATCCATTCCATAGCACTTTTTGTGACTAGCACTATATTCTAATGTTAATTAATTTTTACAGCTAAGCATTTAAGGTAATGAGATAGCGTTTTTGGCCAAGTCCAGTGTAATATGGTATAGTATGGTCCATGGTCTTTACAGGTAATGTAATGTAACGTAAACTCGTACACAATTTTTCGTAACCGATTTCCAGGAAACTTTAGATTTCATCAGATATTGATAATTTTTGAACCTGTGGGAAGGTTAAGACACTAGTAGACACCGGCTGTGATACCTCTCTATATATAATTTTTGCACCATTATTTCTCACAGATTATCCAGACTCTTTCATACTTCCTGAAGATTTTATCATTTGAGTCTGAGAGAAGGATTAGACACTCGTAATTCTACTGTGACATCTCCCCAACAACTTTCCTAATATAATCTCTTACCATTACTTCTCACCTATTATGCAGGGAACTTCATACTTATACTTAAGTGGTATTTCGATACCTTGACACCTTTTGAGAGCCTTAGAATAAGCCCAGAATCGTTTGAACTCCATTATTTAACATTCACTTCCTCAATATAATCTCTTACTCAATTATTCATTACCGATTTTCATCCGGGCTTACATTTCGGCGAGTTTTGGACACTTTAAGAACAAGATCAGCTCCACTAGTGAATCTTCAGGTCCTTTGATCATGTGATTTTTTTTTTTTTTTTAGCTTATCACTGCTACGACCATTGCAACCGAATGTAGTTTTACGAATGCCTCTTAATAGTGACAGGAAAAAGGATGGCTACATATAACTGCTCCGCTTTAAAACTGTTTCTCTGTAGCTAAACAAAAACGTCTAAAACACTCGCTGAAAAAAATAAAAAAAATAAAAAGTCACTGGAATAAAACGTCAGTAATTCTGCGATATTCCTCCACTGACAACACTTGTCTTTATATTTCACCATCTCGCAATGATTTTCCAGAGGTCTTTCACCTTTACCGAGACTTCGACACTGAGGTCAAATTTAGACAGCTATGAACACTAATTTTGATCTTTCTCTACTCCAGTCCCTAATACATCTTTTTTCAACATAAATTCTCACCGACTTTACAGAGGTGTACACACTTCAGCGAGATTATAACATCTTTCAGCAGTACAATTTCCAAGACTTATGAACCCTGATAGTTATTGTTTTTCCACCCCTTCTCCGTATCCCTTGTTCCACTACTGATTAATTGGGCTATTGTTTCCTGTACCTCAATTGCCAAAGTACCTATTTTTTCCCCCCAGTTTTTACCCCCGTATGCCCTTCCCACATTCTCTCTCTCTCTCTCTCTCTCTCTCTCTCTCTCTCTCTCTCTCTCTCTCCATTCATATTCCTTCTTACCGTCTGTATGGTGTTTTAATTAGCCTTTCGGATACTTGCGTCATATATTTCCCCCATGTTCCCATTATCAGTTTTTCAGCTTTCCATTTATATATTCCCTTAACATATACTGTCTCCTAGTCTTCGTTTGCTCCTTTTTCTTCCTCTTACACGGGAATTAATATAGTGTTAACTCATCCGTCTTCAGACACAACCAACACTGTTACAGCCACAACCAACCTGCTTCACATATCTTCCTCTCTTTGTTTTTTCACCATTTATCCCCATTGTTTCTTTATGTATCTACTCTGTTTCTCTCATTGCTCGTATTGCTTTGTAAGATTTTTTTTTTTTTCACTTCGGGGAGCACTACGCTGAGTGACATGCCCAGTGGTTTCCTGTAACCCAGAAAACCATTTACAACTGAGTGGTAACCATATTCCAAAAACAAACGTGGTGAACTGGAGCTTAGTATGGCGCCCTTGTTAACTGGGCGAAGATACGGAAATGCTGAGCCCTTCCAGGACCCAAACTTCCACTCTCATCCCAGCGCCACGATGTGGCAATGCGCTATCTACCGCAAGGGAGCCTGGGTTCATTGCAGAGAATGGCCCTGCCGGGGCAGTTGCTTTCCTGCAGTTGATGAGCCTACTCGGCCATACAGGTTAGAATTACTTAGCAACAACCTATTCATCAGAAGCTGGCTTTTATTTGCTACAGAGGCAACAACCACCACCAAAACCATCGTCCCTCATACATATACTCCCCAGTTATCCTCCTTCATACAGTACTATGCTACAGTATACTATACTATACTGTGCTGTGGATACTATACTGTTCTAAACTATAATATAATATGCTGTTCTGTACTAAGCTTTGCTATACTGTACTATACCGCACTACACTACACTATTCTGTTTTATAGAATACTATACTATAATATACTATACTATACTATACTATACTGTACTATACTATACTGTACTCTGCTATACTATTCTATACTATACTATTCTATACTATACTATACTATACTATACTATACTTTACTATACTATACTATACTATGGTCTGCTATGCAATGCTCCACTAAACTGTATTGTGATCTTTTATAAGTACTGTATAACCCTCCTTTCTTGCAGTCCACTTCTTCACCTGCTGTATGTGTACCGTATATGTTACAGGCACTACCGTCTTTACCGTAATGTATCGGAAGTTCATGTATTTTAATGAATTATGTCGACATCCAGGTACCCCACCACCCAAAACTTTGTCCGAAAGCAGCCGTAACTCCTAGCATACTGCGTGAGGGGGGGGGGGAGAATGTGCTGTAGATATGCTTACAATTACTGACATGGGAAACAGCTGATATGATGATGATGATGGTGGTGGTGGTGATGGTGTGGAGAAGGAGGAGGAGGGGGAAGAGGAGGGGAAAGCTTACAATAAATGAAAACGATTACAGACGTGCGACACAGTGATGATAATGATAAAGATTATAATCATCATCATCGTCATAAGGAGGAGGAGGAGGAGCAGGAGGATATGATAATGCTTACAATAAATAATATACTCGTTCTGATTAAGCGACGAGGCAAACCGCTAACACTGACTCTTACAAGCTAACTCGTACGCTAACTGTGAGTAACTACAATTAATCTTTATCCCAGTATAGCAACGTATGCCTTCTTCATTTTGTTCTTCTTGGAGAAAACCTTGCATTAAATCATCATCCTCTCCTGTGCTGGAATACTTGCATAGACCGTCTTTATTCTCTTCAGTCCCGTAAGCATTTTATTTTCCTTATTCTTATTAGGGTACTATACTTCTTTTACACCAACTCGGCTTACAGTTGCGTCATGTCCAGCTAATTTTACGTAACTCAGTGACGGGAAAAAAATAATGCCACGGCTCTATTTCCGTAGCATTCCTTTGTGACTTGCTTGACATGCTAGTGTAAATTTAGTCTTACAATATAGCATTCAAGATAAAGGCATGACAATTCTAGTTCAGGTTAGAGTAAAAAGAGTATGCCAGAAGATTTCATTCACCTTAGGGAGAAACCAGATTATGGAGAGGTTAATGGAGGCTGTTTCTAAGCCCGTCACCGTATGTGAAGTCTATAAGGTTAGCAAAACTGACTGGCATTACTGTGATTCATGGTAGTAAAGATACTGTTTCTAACCTCCTCACTACAATAGTTCTCAAAAAGTTAACAAAATCCTCCCAGCATAGCAAATTATGGTCTAAAAGAAGTTGAAGGGGTTAAAGTATGTATAGTGTTACTCCACCCTGCCTCAGCAACTGCTACCTTCACAGTCCATCCCGCTTACTTTTCTCTATCCACTCACCCACTCAGGACTAAAGAATAAAGCGATGGGAGGGTTTAGGAGGAGGGCAGGTTAGATACAAAGCAAAGACAGTAACATGATAATGCCAGTAGACATTGTTATGGTGTAAGTTGTTCCGGACTGGCGTTAAGAAGTGACACTCCATCCCTCAAATTCACTGGCTGTCAGTAGGGCTCATTCCCACGCCAGGAGCTCCACTAAATTGGACGTGAATACTACAACGACCAAGCCATTGAGTCACCCCCATCTTTCACCATCTTTTCTACCACCGACATCCTTCTCACCATCTCTCTCTCTCTCTCTCTCTCTCTCTCTCTCTCTTT
>JAGKTI010017345.1:0-18591 GCA_018397915.1 Birgus latro | reverse complement strand
GCACTCGTTCGCTAATTTCTCCTGCTTTTTTCCCCGAGAAATATGTCGTATGAACTAATCTCGTAATATAAATGTATATAAGAAAGGAAGGGAGAAGCCTGAGTGATATTTACATTCACCTGGAACTACCTAATTTATATGTATTGTCTAGATTTCCTACGACTTGTTTCTTAGCATATACACTAGCAGCTGACATTTTTAACTCTTTGCTACCGAGATACAGCCAGTTTGCTCTCGTCCTTCTCCGTGAAATGACGCCCATCCATTTCTGCCGCTTTTGCGTCTATTATAAAAGGCCCTGTGACCTCTACCCCTACTAAACATCGTGTGGGAAGCGGTAAAGGACTGTAGATATATACAAGTGTAATAAAGTACTAGAAATAATAAAGTGTGAGTGGGTATATGAGAAAGAAATGACAGAACACCAGTGGCAAATTAGCAGGAGTGAGAGGTTCGTACATGCTCGTATTTTACATTGCTTTCGCAGTTTTTTTTTTTTTTTATGGATTCCAAACTACTTGTAAATCATTGAACAATGTTTCTAGTGATAATATCTGGCAGTGGTATTCAGATTAGGGGATGTCGGGAAGTGTAAAGTGGAGACTTAGTTACCCAGCTTCAGAAGTCTCCACAAGTCCTACGGTAGTCAACGAGTGCTAAAAAAAACATCTCAGGAGAAAGCTGAAGGTATGTGCCATACTCATATATAATTATAATATTCTAGGACTAATAACTGATTTTTGGCAAATATTTTTAAAAAGTCAGTCGGAGCGCGAGTATCCCCGCGGGAATGGCATGGGAAAACCTCCGACAACCCCGCGGTGTGGGGGTTAATAAATTTTCAGTTAGTTTTCTTGAGCCGTGTTAAATGTAACAGTCGTGTTTAATTTCTCCACATTTTGCATACTTTCGCTACTCCAGGTTAGCACAACCTCCTTATGTTAATCACGACTGGTATTTAGGCCAGTTCTTCGGTATTAATTCTTAAATCCGTTGTGCCAGCTAGGAGTGCACAAGCAAGATCCTGTTTATTATTATTATTATTATTATTAATTATTGAATGTGAGGGGTGAGCTAGCTTTCTCAAGACCAACAGTACAAGTAATACAGCATTCTTGAGCAATTAGTCTCGGCTGTGTACTGTTGGGAAAGTTTATAAAATTCTCGTCTCTAGAGAAATGGCGAAATAAGCCAGCATAAAAGTGAAATCACTACTTGATTTCACGAATCGATTCTTTTGTGTTGATCATCTAGGCAATCATTTGCATTTGACCATAGACATATTCTCATTTCCCTCGTGACATCTGGCTCACATTCGTATTTATACATAAGCTTATTCACAAAACCCCGTTACAACGTAATTGTTCTATTAGTCAAAGACGGATAAGAAAGCTGAAAGGCTTACCTGACCTACCAAGCCCTCCAACCGAAGCCGGCAGAAACTATTGTGAAGGACTACATTGCAGCATCATAGAAAAGCTTTCATGGAAAGTCATAGGAAAGAATGAAGGGAAATCTTATTCTATAGTATCTTAACCTGAAACTGAACATTCATCTGGTCGTCATCAACTATATATCGATAATGTTCTTAGGTTATGACTTGCCTGCTTATTACTATTTATCTCTGTCTATTAACAGACGCCTTAATCCCGTAAGAGGCCACAAATATATCGCCTCTGTGTCGCTCTGTCCCCCACCATTTCACTGCCCTGCTCTCAGCTCACACGCCCCTCTCTCATATACCTCTCCCCCTCCTCCTCAGTCTCTCGCTCTCCATCCTCTCCACATGGCCAAACCACCTCAATGTGCTTCTAAAGCTTTCTAAAGCTTTCCATCACATCCACATCCACACCACAACAGTCCTTCACTTCCTCACTTGTCAGTCTGTCTCTCCATGTGACTCCACATGGTCCTCCCAAACAACTCATTTCCACTGCGCTCACTCTTGACTTAACCAGCAAGGTTCAAACTTCACTTCCATACGTTAGGGTTGGTATCACAATACTGTCATGCAGTAAATTTTTCACTTCCATGCTCACTGATTATTACTGTTAGATATTATTAGTCAGAATTGTTTTACTCAGATATGAACATGCTTAGCTGAGGATTTGAAGACAAATACTTTTGTTAGCTTTTTTTCGTGTTAGTAGAAGGAGTACCCTGTGTGGCCTGGGTAAAACCCTATGATCGTGGATTACCTGGGACCATGGATGGCCACTCCTTGTGGAAGAAAACCCTCGGGTTCCCAATTTATCTTTGGACCCATTTCCCCAGGGTTATATTTTCCATGAGCCTATTCCTACCATGGACCTATTTTCCCACTACCAGGGTTGGATCAAATACTTTACTTTAGAGGTGAAATACATATTCTTTTGAAGTTATGATACAAAAATACAAATACAAATATTTGTATTCCCCTCCCCCCCCAAAAAAAAAACAATTACAAATACAAATACTTACTCATCAGAACTACATTTTATCATCATTAATGCATGGAAAACTTCCTGGCTCAACTTTACTCACAGGTAACAAGAGCAGCAGTAAAAAATAAAACATATTTACAAAAATAAAACAATTACGTGTTTTCGTCTTCACAAATTTCCTGTAACAACACATAAAACAATACAAGGAAATACAAATACAAGATACTTTTTTTTCTGGATGCCAAAATAGTTACAAATACGGATACTTTGAAAATGTATTTAAGTACACCACAAATACAAATACAAATGTATTTGATCCACCCCTGCCCACTACTCACCCACCCACCAACCCTGCCCACTACTCACCCACCCACCAACCCTGCCCACCCAACCCACCAATCTGTCTACCTATCTGACCCGCTTTAGCTAATACAGTAGTATGGTTATATAAGTAAAACATTCTACGGTACTTGGCTACCATTTTTCCACCATGTTGACCAGTATTTCTGATCAATTATAATCTTCAGTGGTGGGCAGCGCAAACAAAAAGGGACCTTGAGCAAGCGCAATGCGCAATCCACAATTCACTACCTTTGGCAAGTGCAAAGTGCGCAATCTGACCAATATTTAGCTTGCACAATGTCGCAAAGTGCAAGTGCAAATCATTTGCATATATTCGTGGGAATTACTGTAAAATATTGAGGTATTTTCCTAAATTAGCATACTTACTTCCTTTTATTTATTATTATTATTATTTTCCAATATCTGTAACTTGCGCAAGTGTGCAATCTAATATTTAGCTTGAGCAATATTTCAAAGCGCCAACACAAACCATTTGCATATATTTGTGGGAATTACTGTAAAATATTGAGATATTTAAATAAATTAGCATACTTTTATTTATTATTGTTCCATCTATCTATTCCCAGGCGCCTTAATCCCGTAAGCGGTGGCCACTGGCATCGACAAATCACCATTTCACTGCCCTGCTCCCAGCTCACACCTCCCTCTCTCATAGCTCTCCACTCCATGCCATCCTTGGCCTCACCCTCCCTCTCACTCACATTCACTCTCCTCGTTACTCTCTTTCCTCTCCATATGGCCAAAACACCATAATGTGTTTCTCCTAACGCTTCCTATCACATCCACTTCCACACCACGACGATCCTTCACTTCATCTGTCAGTCTGTCTCGACATGCTCCTCTCAAATAACTAATTTATTTCAACTCTCTCGGTCATATGAATTTCACACTCTGCATCTGGTTGCCAAGACTGGGCAATACAGCCGGTACTCCTGGTACTGGGGGCGTCCATTACTGACAAATTACTTCACACAATGTGAATAAGACGGTAGGACCGGAGCAATTCGATGTTAACTCGTGGAAGTTCTTATAGACAAGTGAGCACTGAGCGACTGAGCGGAGCGGAGGCTGGAGACTAGAAGGACAAGGAAACAAAGGCTGTGATGTTGCCAGTTTTACTTTTATCTGCATTTTCTCAAGACGTAAATAATGTATTTTGTATTGATTATTTTTCATTAATAATAATAAGTTAAAAAATATTAAAATACATCATCTCTGCTGAAGCATTTTAACCCGCTGAGTTCCACCGACGTACGATGCACGTCGCTACTTTTTTCTGCGGACAGACACAACGACGTGCATCCGTGCATCGTATGTCACTCAATTGCAAGGCCAATTGTGTGCACATTTTTCGACATTCGCGGGTGATTTTTGGTAGGCATATGTGAGAGACCTTCCTCTACCTGCTGTCAAGCGGGGATACTGCCTGGCCCCACCTAACCCCCCCTCACCCCCACACTGGGCAATTCACCTGTTGGCTGTAACCTAACCAGTAAAGGTATGTTGCCCCACGGTCTCTCCAATGACGAAATTCACAGTGGAAGTGATTCCTAAGGTGGAGGACAAAGAAACAATGAAGCTAGAGGTAGAAACAAACAAAAGTGATGAGGTGGTAATGTCGTAAAGGAAGGTGCCATTTACTGGGGTTTTGGGAACAATGCTTATAAACGCCTATATTATTGTGTGAAAACCAGTATAGACTTGTACTACACATAAATTTGTACCAAATAAATGAAATAAATACGCAATTTAAAGTGGCTTGAATTAGTTAACCCATCCATAGTTCGTTTTCTTTAGGCAGGTACCCTGAAAAAGAAGGAAAACGTAAGGTTGAGTGACACCTGTATCAACATTTTCAAGGTGAGGATTGTGATTTCTCTATGAAGGTTTCAGCCGAAAAACAAAAAATCGGTCGGGACCTGGGGATAGGCTGGGTAAAAAAACCGGTTGGGACTGGATGGGTTAAGAAATGCTGCTACCCTCCGCCTCCCCCTAGCAATCCAGCCTCGCGACGCGCCCAAGCCTCCCCCATCCCTTGTTCAGCCATGCAGCCATGCGGGCAGTTCCCAAGACCACGTGTCCTGTGAACTGCACAGTGCGCAATCCACAGGACAGGTGCGCAAGGCAGGTGCGAAAGCACAAATTTATTTATGCAAGCACAACTAAATTTGCGCTTGCGCACCTGCCTTTTCATGTGCAAAAGCGCAATATTGCGCATGGTCGCGTGCGGTGCGCAATCGAAATTCACCGGAGCGCAAGGGTGTGCAATTGCGCTTTGTGCAAGTCCTTGTGCACCTGCCCAGCAATAATAATCTTGGCCATTAGAGAAGCCACTTATGTACACGTTTAAAATGTTTAAATTCGTCATCTTAGTTACACCAGTCAGATCTGTTAAAAGAGTTCTGTAGTCGTCCCGTTGCACTCACTTCTAGTCATCCCGCCATACTAGTCAGATATCCTCCTGGTCTGCTTTGTGAATACCCACAGCCAAAGTGTCATGTTTCAGTGTTTTGCGTGTGTGATTATAATAGTGTGATAGTCCTGAGTCTGGGTGTGTGATCTGGCTGATTGTCTGGTCGCTAAGTGTAGTTTGTGAAGTGTTAATATGGTTTGTTCAATGTCGGTGAGTGCTGTTGGAGGATGGGTGTTTGGTTAGCTTTGTTTGATAGACGGTATTGAATAAGAGACTCAGTTTATTTTTGTGAATCTCTGACTGAGTGTAGAGTGCTTTGGACGGTGATCTGCACTGCTCTCAGGTAAAAAAAAAAAAAAAAAAAAAACTATGATATAAATAGTTTTGTTTTACCTTGGCACCTATATCTCTTTGTCCTTGATATGCAGTTACTTCAGCCGTCTCCCGCCAGAGGGCCAGACGAGTTACCCTCGGAGAAACATAGGAATTTGCGCTTTGTATTTTTCCTCACCATGCCCTAGGGTGGGAAAGGAGATCCGGATGATGATGATGATGATATATTTAATTTTTGGTCTCCGAACCAATTTAAGTATTAATGGATTAGGATTGGATTCTCTACTATATCAGTGATCGATTATTTTATCACTGTAAATACTGTAAATGATAAATTTGCAAAACAAGGGATTACGGCGGAGTTTGTTTACAATTTCGACACCAGGCAAGTCTTGCTGTTATTGCCCAACATTTTTTTTTCCTTTCTACTTGCACTAATTTTTGCAGTGAAATATCTCTCACATTTCTTTACAGGCAAGATATTTGTATTTTCATATGTTGTGACTTTTCAGGAGACAATAAACTTGTTTATGTGTTGTATGACCCTGTTGTGACTTTATTATTATATTTCAGATTGTAGTATAATTTTATTTCTCCATTCCAGGTAACGGTTAGCTTTCCTTTCGCTGCAACAGATTACTGATAAATACTCTGCAGGTACATTGTTAACCAGTAAGGTAGTCATTCCTGTACAGTTTTAAACAGCAAGACCCCCACCAGCGAGTCCTTCACCTGTAACAATTGCTGTACATAAATTGTAATTGTTTTACTAGCAGATTTCTAAAAGTAACTGATTATTGTTCCAGTATCTCTTCCAGATGCTGATCAGCAATATTTGATTCTGTTTCTCTTATTAATCTTCACAGTAACTCTGAATTTCAGAATGCCACGGAGCATCATTTGCATAGCCCGCTCTTATGGTTTCACTGGATCCTTTTATATGGACCGTTCCTTTGTTTGCAGGATGTGCAAACTACATAAGAGCTTGGAAGACAAACTGATTGAGACTACAAACATAATTAACAGCCTGACCCATAAAGTTGATGTGCTGGAGGAGTTCATTGCGAGCAACGTTGGATGCACTGTGGATGATAGCCCCACTGCTCGGCCAACCGCTGTCCAGCTTGACCATTCTCCTCCCGCTGTAGTTATTTCTCCCCCCACCGTACAGAACGAGTTTCAGCCACCCAGTGCGGAATGGTGCCTGGTCTGTGAGAAAAATGAGCATCATTCCAGTAACCACGTACAATAAATTTCAGATTCTCACAGAAGTAGAGGAAGAGCCCCACATGGCACGGGTTGTTGAGGACTCCCATCATCCGTGGTCAATTGGTGGAATTTTGCAGCAGGGCACCCTCTAAACGAAAGCATTTTTGTATTCCAGGTGGAGGAGTAGATGACGTAACGGAGGCTGAGGATGATATTTTTGAGAATGCGGAAAATGACAACCTGGTTATTCATATGGTACCAATGATGTCATGCGAACCCGATCAGAGGAGCTGATGGAGAAGTACAGAAAGATGATCCGATGCTACAAGGAGAAAACTAACCATATTTTAATTTCAGGCATACTCCCAAGGATTAATGCAGGGAATGGATTCTTCAGCAGAGCATTTAGTACAACAGAGTCAAGTCACTTTGCTTATAGGAAGGAGCTGAGTTCATCGACACGTGGAACCAGTTTTATGAGCAGTGAACACTATTTGCGAATGATGGACTGCATTTGAATGCTGTTGGTTCTGCCTGTCTCAGTCGTTTGCTTAGTGATGCCGTATGTTTTTTCTGGAGGAATAACAAACATCACAGGAGGCAAACGTAGATGTCATACAAACCGATAAATCAATAAGTAATGGAAGCTCCCCACATCGGAAAAGAAAACACATTAAAGCTATTCTTGTAAATGCGCGTAATCTATTTTCTGATTTCGAGGCCCTTGTCTTTACCGAAGATTATGATGTAACTGGTATAACAGAATTGTGGCTTGATACTGAGCGGAGAGACTTTCTAGCAGATTTTAATTTACCAGGCTATCGCATTTTCAGTAGCGAAAGGAAGAATCGAACAGGGGGTTGTGTGTTGCTATATATTAAATCAGGATTTCATCCAGTCGAAATTACCCGGCCATGTATTGAAAACATTGACACTATGTATATTCAGCTTAGAAATGAATCTTGTCATGAAATCAATTGGGTTAATTTATCGTCCATCCGGTCAGCCACTCAACATCGATAATGAAATCTGCAATCAAACTGCTGAAATATCTTGTATGCAACACACTGTAATATTTGGTGATTTTAATACACCAGTTCCAAAATGGGGAGAAGCCCTGTCGTCACACACAGGGTTAGACCTATATACAAACTTGAAGGAAAGTTCTTTGTACAGTATCAATTTGTAAATTATCTGACATGAGGATCTAACATCCTGGATCTTGTCTTAGCCACATCAGAAAATGTAGTGAGCAACGTTATTGTAGGAGAAGAATCTAGTACAAGTGAACATTGCATAGTTACATTTAACATTAAATTCAGTGAAGACAGTGTCAGGGCCAGTTGCGAGAAAATGCCCGACTTTAAAAGAGCAGATTTTAAGAAATTAAAGGCAATTGTAGGTGTAGGTGACTGGCATCCCATTGTCGAAATTTTAGATATCAATGATGCAAGGAATTTTTTTACAGAAACTCTCAACAGTGCTGTCAGGCTATGTATTCCGATGTGCAACTGAAGGCCTACCAAAAATTCTAAACCTAAATGGTGGAACTCCGACATTAAACATTGTCTGGAAACAAAAAATCTTGCATATAAAAATTATAATATCACAAAGAGTCAAAGTGATAAAAAATGAATATGATTCCCTCTGACGGAAAGCCAAAATATTAATTAAATGCAGTAAGGAAAACATTGAGACACATATTGCAAGAATCAGTAAATCAAATCCCAAAGACTTTTTCAGTTACATAAGAAGCAAAAAGGTAAGAAATTCAACAATCAGTCCTTTAATCACAGATAACGGAGAGCACACTGATGAAACTATTATGGCGGAAATTCTTAATACTTTCTTCGCGTAAGTTTTTACAACAGAAAATATACATACGATTCCTACTGTTTCCTCCATTCCTATAGAAGAGGACAACATAATTACTGACATTACAATTAGCGATCGTGACGTACTGCATGCAATAAACAAATTAAAAGAGAATAAAACATAAAGACCGGACAAAATATCTCCACGTGTATTGAAGGAACTACAGAATGAAATATCAAAGCCTTTATCTGAACTTTTTAACTCATCCCTTAAGAGCAGTAAGGTGCCACATGAATGAAAGCTTGCTAACGTAACCCAAATATTCAAAAAGGGCAACAGAGCCCAACCACAAAACTACCGCCTAATAAGTTAAAACCAGTGGTGTGCAAATTGCTTGAAACTATTATCAGAGATATGTTTGTGAAACACTTAGAAAGAAACAGTCTCATAAAAGATTCGTAACATGGTTTTCGTAATAATCGCTCATACCTCACGAATCTGCTGGACTTTTTCAATGATATACTGAACATGTTCGACGAGACTAAATCTGTTCATGTGGTCTAACTCGGTTTTCAAAAGGCTTTTGACAAAGTTCCACACAAAAGACTCCTTCAGAAGCTAAAGGCACATGGTTTCAGCAGCAATGTTTTAGGGTGGGTAGAAGATTGGCTCACCAGACGAAAACAAAGAGTTATAATAAATGGAAAAGTCAGACTGGATAAACATTACAAGTGGAATGCCGCAGGGTTCAGTGTTAGGTCCCACTCTTTTCTTAATATCCGTAAATGATATAGACAAAGGACTGTGTTGTAAGATTTCAAAATATGCTGGTGATACTAAAATAGGTAACAGAGCAGATGTAGCACTGAAAAGGCAGGCAATCCAGAGAGATCTTGATCAACTGTTTAACCGGGCCCAAGTCTGGCAAATGGATTTCAATATTAATAAATGCAAAGTGCTAAACATTGGCAGTAAAAATGTAAGAGCTATTTATAGCATGAATAATGTCCAACTTGACAGGGTAAACCTTGGTAGGAGTAGACTGTAGCACCAGTCGGGCAGGGCAGTACTCCCGAGGTGGATGGAAAGCTGATGACAGGGAGAGCTGGAGCTCTCGTTTCATCAGCCCTCGGGACTAGTTCCTGACCATCCCCCTTTGCTGAACTTTTTCAGTGTCTCAGTTACACGGAGAGTAGGCCAACATGCTCTCCACTACAAGTTTCTCTAACTGTCTACACCATTCTACATGCACAATACACAGTACACTACCTTTTCAAAATCAAAGAAAAATGGTGTCTTTTAACAATGCCTCGGAGTCCCCTCTCCCGATGATGACTCAACATGCCTAGAACCACTGTCTGACTCACTTCTTCTTCATTTCTGCAACATTCGTGGCCTTTCTTCTAACTTTCTTTCTGTGGGACACCACCTCTCCTCCTTTAAACCTCACATTCCCTTCTTAACAGAGACTCAGCTGTCTGAGGCAACTGACAGCAAACACTTTTCTGTATCCTCCTACTTTATACTCATTTCAAAGCCAAAGGTGGCTGTTGTGTATATGTCCACAATGACCTACCTTGCTCTCATGTTCTTGAACTTGATTTTTTTGAATTCTCTACTCTCTGGCTTCAGCTTTCCTGTCATTCTCTGGCTAAATATATCTGCGCTGTGTACTTATCGCCTAATTCTACTGACTATCAAAATCTCTTCGACTATCTTACTTCCACAATGGAACATTCTATCCATTTCTCCTTTCTCTGAAATCTCCATTCTAGGAGATTTCAATATTCACCGCCACCTTTGGCTCTCCTCTTCTTTCACTGATCCACCTGGTGAACAAGCCTACAGCTTTTCTATCCTTAATGACCTAGAGCAGCTTGTACAGCACCCTACCCATATCGCTGACCACCTTGGAGAGAGCTCCAAAATAATTGACCTCTTCCTTACAACTCATCCTTCTGCTTAAACTGCTAAACTTTTCTCTCCATTGGGCTCCTCCGATCATAACCTTATTACCTTAACCTGTCCTATCACTCCAGTGCAGCCTATGGACCCTCCAAAGAAACGTCATCTTCGGCACTTTGGAGCTGCGGATTGGGAGGCCGTACTTCTTTGATTTTCCCTGGAATGATTATTGCTTGATGGCCGGGAGCAACTGTATGTGCCTTACGCATTACGGAGGTTATTCTCTCGGGCATGGAAGCATACATTCCGTTCTCATATCCTTTGTCTAATGCAAGAAAGCCTTGGTTTAATCACGCTTGTTCTAATGCTGTCTGCAACAAGGAGAGGTACCAGAGCCAACACACCCTTAAATCACATTTTTCTTATGTTTCTGCCTGGAATCATGCTAAGTCTGTTCGTCGCTCTGCTAAAAATATTTTCATCCGCACTAAATTTCTCAACTCTCCAACTTGAATTCTTCCCGCCTCCTTTGACACCTTGCCAAAAACCTTTCTAACAACTTTACCTCATCATCCTTTCCTCCTCTTTTCTACTTTGATGGCTTTGTAGCTACTTCTACTGATAAAGCACATCTCTTCACTCAGACTTTCTCCTCCAATACCACCTTAGACGATTCCAGTACTGTTCCTCAATCACTTCCCCCCTCTGACTTTCTCATGGCTGATATTAAAATTTCTTCAGCTGGTGTATTTTCTGCCATCACTGGCCTCAATACTAACAAGGCATATGGGCCTGATGGAGTCCCTCCTGTTGTCCTCAAGAACTGTGCTTCTGTGCTTACACCCCGCCTAGGTAGACTCTTTCACCTTTGTCTGATAACTTGTACGTTTCCTGCTTGCTGGAAGTTTGCTGTCATTCAGCCAGTCCCAATGAAGGCTGACCAAAAGACAGAAAAACACACTATACGTACGTTAGGGCGCTGTTAACATTCATCTCACTTCCCAACATCATAACTCCAATGTTTACTAATCTATCTCTATATGTTATACATCAATAGAAAGAGAATTTTATTAGCTTTCGAATGGGATAGTTCCCAGTTTGATTCAAGGTATGGTTTTCGAGTAATACGCGATAAAAAGGAACATAAATTTCCGACAGACAACAGATTTTTATTCGGGGAGCTCTAGCGAAAAACTTTTCTTAGCAGTGTTATGTTTTTATTTCATTATCTTATGCAGAATTTTAAGGGCTTTCTTTTAAGCCCTGAACGGTTCTCCTAAGCCTAAAAATGTTCAAGAAAAATGCAAAAAACTACGGTGTACTCATGCCATTTTGTGACTATAGAGCTGTTTCCTGCCTCCCTCTAACCTACTGCACTGTTTCACTATTTCCTTGCACACTAGGTATTGCAAACTATATTGACATGATACACTGACACTTTTTATAGGTAGAGGAGTGTAGTTCTGGGGCAAGAGTTAGAAACAGTAGCAAAATCTTTGTTGGCTCAACGGCTGATAACTGCCACAAATGCTTTACAAACACCTAAATTTCCTATTGCAAACACCAGATCTAATCACAATAGTGCCCAAAAACGTTACATAAGCACTACTGGTATACTGAAATACATCGTGGTGCCATGATGCGGGTAACAGAGTGGACTTAAAGGGACAAGGGACCGTGCACTCCTCCTCCACTGACAGCTAGTTTGGTACTAAACAACCTGTATGCACTGACGCTGGTATCGGGACCCACAGTTGCCAGCTCATTACTTTTGACGAGAGCCAGGCAAGCTATGACGCCTCCAAAAATGAAGCAAATCGACCAAAATCTCTTTTGGGGTACATTTTTTTTTTGCCGTTTATGACGGTTTAGTCGTCATCGTGCATTTTCGTGGACTGACCCAAATGCTCATCATGTGTGAAAGGGTTAACAGAAAAATTTTAAAGCATCTTTCCTATCACAACTTTCTGATCGTCAGTATGGGTTCCGTCAAGGATGCTCCACTGGTGATCTTCACACCTACCTTTCAGACTCCTGGTCATCCTCCTTTCGGGATTTTGGCAAAAGCTTTGCCATTGTACTTGACATCTCAAAGGCTTTAGATCGAGTCTGACATAAATCTTTAACCCGTCATGTCCTGACTGATTTCCCACCTCCGATACCCCCCAATCCTGAGCTATTTTGGAAAAGATTTTTTTGGGCCCAAACCTCCGCTTTTGGTGAGAAACATCAAAAATTCATAGAGAAATCACCCTCCTGAGCCTATTGTACAAACTAAATTATCTAAATATTATCAAATATATCTGTGTAGTCTATCGCTCCCCCAATGCCTCTTCAGAACCCCGTGTATTTGACTCAATATCCACACAATTGAGCAAACTCAACCTTGCGCTTAGTACCAAACTTACCATTTTGGGTGATATTAACGTACATAATGTTGAATGGTTATTGTGCTCTGCCAGGACTGATGATGCTGGTCTTGAGTGCAGGCTGTTTGCAGAATCGTTTAATCTCACGCAGCTGGTAAAGCAACCAACCAGAAAACCAGGTAATCCTAACCATAATGCCCATCTCTTGGATTTATTCCTGGCAAATAATCCAGATCAGGATAGAGGTACTGTCATCACTTGGATCCTCTGACAATCTCATTAATTAGCCCCCCAAACCTCCTCGTTCTGAACCTGTCAGGGTGACCTATTGGCCCTTTGATAGGGCAAACTGTGATGGATTTATAAATTATCTTGCTGATATTCCGTGGCAGTCTTTCTTCTCTAGTGATGCCAATTCTAGCTAGTCCCATATTAGTGATTTAATACTAGCTGGTATGGATTTGTTCATACCAAGTCATCAGTTCACTAAAAGACTGAAATCTCCAAAATGGTTTGATAACAACTGTGCATGAGCAACAACCCAAAAGTCATTGGCATATAACACTTATTTAAAATAAAAGAACATCTGAATCACTCTGTCAATTTAAAATTGCTAGAAATCATGCAAAAGCTGTAATAAATCTCGCTAAATCAAACTTTCTTCAAAATCAAGCATCAGAACTGCTTAACATCCCTAATGACAACAGAATATTCTGGTCAACTCTTAATTCTTTCAGTAATAACTTTAACAAGTCATTATCCATTCTCCCACTAAAGTTTTCAGATGGCAACATTACAGATAACCCACATAGGAAAGCAAATATCTTTGCCAGTACATTTGCCAGAAATTCTACCTTAGAGGAAGTCAGTCAGAGCGAAACTGTTTCACTTAAAATACAGACAAGATATGTAAAATCCATCCTAGACAATTTGCCTACCAACAAAGCTCCAGGTCCAGATGGAATTCCTCCAATTGTTTTGAAAAAGTGTTCCCCAGAACTCGCACCTGTTCTTGCTAAACTATTCAGACTATGCATACATACTTCTCGATTCCCTAATTCATGGATGGAAGCCAATGTCCACCCAAATCGAAAGAAAGGAAGATCCTCTGACCCCTCTGATTACAGACCAATAGCGTAAAGTATTTGAAATTTTAATCAATAAGCACATACTTAAACACCTTCAATCCAACAACTTAATCAGCGATAAACAATACGGTTTTTGCCATGAAAGATCCGCCATTGACATACTCAGTCTCCTGAGTCACACAATCCATCAGTCAATCGACCTATATGGAGAAACTCAAACAGTAGCCCTAGATATTTCTAAGGCTTTCGACGGAGTATGGTATCATTCCCTGCTGTCCAAACTCTCTCGCTATGGACTAACGTCTTTTGTTCCCCTGCTTGCCTCATATCTCAGCGAGAGAAAAATAACAGTAAAAGTTGATGATGTATATTCCAATTTCCACTCAGTTAACGCTGGTGTGCCACAGAGATCAGTTCTGGCACCAACCCTGTTCCTGGTTCATATTAATGATCTTTTATCTGTCACCCATAATCCCATCCATTCATATGCAGATGACCCAACACTTCACAGTTCATTCACACTCAGACACCCATTTACAAAGTCTGATGCCTTCTATTCACAACTCAGTACAGCCATCTCCATAAATCAAGACTTATCTATGATCAGTGAATGGGGACAAAACAACATTGTCTCATTTAATGCTAGTAAAACCAAATATATACAATTTACTAATAGACATATTGCCTGATTCATATATTACCTTCAGTGCTTCTGATATTCCCATCTCCAAAGTATTGAAATTCTCGGTGTCTCACTTAACAGTGCCCTTAGCTGGACCTCTCATGTCAGATCACTTGCAAAAACCGCCTCAAAGAAACTTGGATTATTATATAGAGCCCGTAACTTCTTCACTGACGAGCAGATAGCTTTAATTTACAAGATTCATGTGCACTCTCAGCTTGAATATTGCTCACCCATGTGGAATGGATGTGGAGAGGTTGCATTAAAGCAACTAGACAAAATTCAGAAGAAAGCTGTTGGAAGTATTATTAACCCTGCGATTACAAATAATTTACCTCCCCTAAGAGTAAGAAGGAACGTTACCTCCCTTGCATTATTATACAGATATTTTTATGGCAAATGCTCAGACGAAGTTGCGTCCATTGTGCCACCTCTCCATGCCTTCCTCATGACTGGAATGTCACACAGCCATATTGCAGAACTTCCGCCTATCAGAATTCTTTTATTCCCCGAGCTGCATTTCTCTGGAACTCACTTCCCCAGAGTTGTTTCCCTCCAAACTTCAACCTACAGCTGTTCGAGTCCAGCTGTTACAGACATTTCATGAATGGAGGAGACCAGTAATCAGGTGTATATATTTTTTTAGTTTTTTGTTTTCATTCATTTGCTTTTCCTTCCTCTGTTCTGTTCTTTAAAAAAAATAAAAAAATAAAATAAAAAAAATAAATGTTGCTACAGGTGACAGTCAGTCTTACCTTTCCATTCTCTGTCAGGGTACCTGGCTTCAAAGAAAACGAACTATGAGAGGGTTAACTAATTCATGCCACTTTATTTATTTATTTATTTGGTACGAATTTATGTGTAGTACAAGACTATAATGGTTTTCACACAATGATATAGGCAATATAAGCATTGTTCACTCACCAAATACATCCACATATGGTACCTTCCTTTATGACATTACCACCTCATCACTTCTGTTTGTTTCTTCCTCTAGCTTTTTTATTTCTTTGTCCTCCACCTCAGGAATCAATTTCACCTTGAATTTTGTCATTGGAGAGACCATGGCACAACATGTCTTTACTGGCCAGGTCACTGCTAACATGTGAACTGCCTAGAATTGGGGGTGAGGGGGTGTCAGGTGGGGCCAGGCAGTATCTCTGCTTGACAGCAGGTAGAGGAAGGTCTCCTACATATGCCTACCAAAAATCACCAGTGAAACTTGAAAAATGTGCAAATTACTGACCTTGCATTTGCATAATGTATGAGTACGTCGATGGGTGTCACTTTGACAAAATGTTGCAATGTACCCGTACGTCGACGGGACACCTCGGGTTAATTTACAAACTGCCCTCTTACTGTTTCTATCCTTTTATAGGTGCCTTCATCTCTAGCTTCCTTTCTGGTCGTTCTATAGCCACTGTTGTAGACGGCCATCGTTTTTCTCCTAGACTGATCAACAGTGGTGTTCCTCAGGGCTCTGTCCTATCACCAACTCTCTTTCTTTTATTTATCAATGACCTTCTATGCTGTACATCTAACCCAATCCACTCGTACGCTGATGATTCCACCCTTCACCTTTCCATTCAGTTCCAGCAACGTCCATCTCAGCATTTACTTCAACAAACAAGGGATTAGGCTATGGCACACCTAATGTCTGACTTGGCTCGTATCTCTGACTGGGATAAAAATAATCTTGTTGTTTTTAATGCATCAAAGACTCAGTTCTTACACCTATCAATCTGACAGAATCTTCCACAGGAGTACCCTCTAATGTTTAATAATGTCCAGCTCAATCCTTCATCATCCCTGAACACGCTTGGGGTTTCATTGACTCGGGATTTATCTTTAAGAGAACATATTACATCTCTTGTGAAATCTGCATCCAAGAGCTTAGGTGTGCTAAGCCAACTCCAAACCTTCTTTACCCCTGCACAGTTGTTGACTTTATACACAGGTTTTATTTGCCCCTGTTTAGAGTACAACTTTAATGTGTGGAGGCTCCCCACATACAGCTCTTCTCAGTAGGGTGGAGTCAAATAATTTTTGTCTCATTAACTCTCCTCCTTTTACTGGCTCCCTTCAACCTCTGTCTCTTCGCTGCACTGTTGCATCTTTATCTCTTTTCTATCGCTACTTCAATGGCCACTGTTCCTCTGAACTGTCTGCTTGCATCCCTCCACCTCTATGACGGGCACTTAGCACCCGTCTAGCAATGAACTCTCATCGCTTTTCTGTCCAACTATCTAATGCAAGAGTTAACCGTTAATCCCAGTCCTTCATTTATGCAACTGGTCAACTCTGGAACTGTCTTCCTCTGTCTGTATTTCCTACTTCCTATGATCTCCAGTCTTTCAAAAGCAGTGTGTCCAGGCGTCTCAAAATGAACGGATCTTGAATTTGACTCTTTTGTTTTTTGTTTTTGTTTTTTATCTTGGAAGGAACAGTTTGCAGGACCATGGCCTTTGGTTCCTTCTTCCTTGCATAAAAACAAAATATGAAAAAACTCATGAGTTATAATAACAAACGATTTGAAACGAAGCAAACAATGTGCAGAAGCTGTGAAAAAAGCCATTGAATTGGTTGGATACGTAGACAGAGCATTTGAATATAAATCCGATAATATCATCCTCACTTTGTATAATTCCTTAGTATGCCCGCATTTGGAGTATTGCATTCAGTTTTGGTCACTGTATTATAAAAAGGATATGGAAAAGCTTGAAGAGTGCAGCGAAGGATGACAAAGATGATACCTAGATTGAGAAATAAACCGTTTGAGGAATGTTTAGAAGCCCTGAAGCTCTTTACCCTAACTAAATGGAGGATTCGAGGAAATTTAATTCAAGTATTCAAAATATTCAAAGGACATGATAACATGGCTGTCGATAAATATTTCACAGTTGATCACTTGAACTGTACTAGAGGCAATGGGCATAAAATATTTGGCAAACGATTCCAGTCACATGAAGCTAAGCATTTCTTCTTCAATTCGGTTGTAAATATATGGAATAAATTGCCCTCCAATTTAGTAAATTGTAATACAGTTCTAACCTGTAAAGGTTGCCTGGATGAGTATTTGTTGTCTAACCCCCAGCCTAATAAAACTTGTGTATAAGTTTTATCTTATTTATTTATTTTTGTTTTTTAGAGCCTGGATCAATTTATTAACCCCTTAACTCCAGGTCGTCACTTCCGTGACGCTCGGACGCAATGGATCATACCGCAGGGCGTCACTTGAGTGACTCTGTGTTATTTTTAATTCCCCCGGGCTTTCAGTTGGTGACTTGTATCATCTATCAGCGCTGCCAGTGTCCTACAATAGTCAGAGCTGCTAATGTCATCAGTACTCCCATCCATTGTTGACAATTTAGCCATTTTCCCTCATTCTAGACTCCCCTCCCTACCTTCCCTCCATTACCCTCTCGTGTCGTCTGCTCAGCCGCTCTGCGCTACGTATATTTTCCCCGGATTTTTCCACTGATTTCATCCACTGAAATGAGCGCTATGCCCTATTCTTATACAAAATAATATACAGTATATACAACATAAACAAAATTAGGTAACTGATAGTGCCATACACCTGGAATTGGCTAATTATCACTTGGTAACATCCAACCTGCACTCGTTCGCTAATTTCCCCTGCTTTTTTCCCCGTGAAATATGCCATATGAGCAATTCTCGTAATATAAATGTATATAAGAAAGGAAGGGAGAAGCCTGAGTGATATTTATATTCACCTGGAACTACCTAATTTCTTATGTATTGTCTAGATTTCCTATGACTTATTTCTTTGCATATACATCAGCAGCTGACATTTTCAACTCTTACCTACCGAGATACATCTCAGTTCACTGCTGTCCTTCAAGCTGGAGGCATGTCGCAGTCGCGCCCATCCATTTCTGCCCCTTGTGCGCCCATTATAAAAGGCCCTGTGACCTCTACCCCTACTAAACATCGTGTGGGAAGCGGTAAAGGACTGTAGATATATATA
>JAGKTI010017344.1:10000-16820 GCA_018397915.1 Birgus latro | reverse complement strand
GGTATACACTTAATCAGCTGCTTGTGGTAAAAAGAAATACAGTTTAGAATATTCCCTGAAATTTCTCTAATGCCCGAATATTTCAGTTTGCCTTGTGGCTTGTATATTCCACCAATTGTTCTCAACATAGAATCGCCTCATCCTTGCCTAATCCTCATCCCTCCCACCAAGTTTGGTGCAAGTCGGATGAAGACTTCGAGGTTACCTTCCCCTATGACCCTGACCTTCGACCTGTTGCTTTCAAAATAGTATCTCTTAATCCCTGCCTAATCTCATCCCCACCACCGAGTTTGAGCCAAATTGATTTCAACTTTTCTGAGTTGTATGGGGAAATTTCTAATCCTACTGGCTTATCAAAATTAATATATTTCATTCTTGCATCATCCTCTACTGTCCCAACAAGCTTGGCCTAAATCGGACTGAAACTATATGCAGTAACTTTGCAGTGTGATTTTGATCTGTTTTATGCTGTTCTCTAACACATTTGGTCAACTCCCAGGAAGATTTTCTCCTTTTCCACCAAGTTTGGCTAAAATCGGCCAATAATTGTTTCAGTGACTGTTAACAGGTTAGTAGAATGACACACACACACACACACACACACACACACACACACGCACACACACACACACACACACACACACACGCACACACACACACACACACACACACACACGCACACACACACACACACACACACACACACACGCACACACACACACATCAGTGATGTGAGATAAGTAGTTGAGTTTTCACTGTGGGTGTCTTGTGATGGGAATGTAGTCCTGTTCTAGATCCGCAGATCCTGCCACAAACGACGCATAGGAAGATGTTTCTCCTGTCTCGTGGATGCGCTGCTCGCTCCTGTGGTCGATGTTCACGTGCCTGCATTTTTTGCCTGGACTCTTGGAAACAGGCGCTTTTCAACGATGCTGTTTGTTCCGTGGCGAATGGTGTTGCGCCGGGTCATGCTGTCTGTGGCTAGGTGTCCCCAGCTGTTGATGTCAGTGTCGCAGTTTTTGAGGGTCTTTTCCAGCTAGTCTTTGAAATGTTTTTTTTTTTTATGCAAGGGAGAAGGAACCACTTTGCCCACCCTCTCTTCGTGTGCCACTGTCGAGCTTGCCATACAGAATTTGCTCAGGCAGGTGGTTATCAAGTATCCGGATGATGTGCCCGGTCCATCTCCGTCTTGCCCATGAGAACATTGCCTCGATGCTGATGGTGTTGACTCGTGTCAAGACTTTGTGGTTGGCGACCCTGTCTTGCCAGCTGATGCTGAGTAGGGATCTTATAGTTTCCTTTGGTGGAACTGTTCTAGAGTGAGGCAGTGCTTCCTGTAGGTCGTCCAGGTCTCTCAGTCATATAGAAGTTATGTAAGGATGGTAGTGTGACAATTTTGTTCTGATCGAAACGTCCCTATTGTCAAAAACACGTTTTCTTAAAGTGCCATATGCAGTGCTGGCTTTGTTGAGTCTATTTTCTATCTCTGTGTAGAGTGTCACATTGTCTGCGTTAGTAGTTCCTAAGTATATGAAGTGAGGGATAATATAAAGTTGTTGCTCACTGATGGTAATATTTGCTGGAAGATGCTGATTCGGCAGTGGTTGGAGTATAACTTTTGTTTTGTTGACGTTTATGTTGAGTCCATATGCTAGCTTGTGAAAGAGAATCAGTAAGGGTCTGCAACTCTTGTTTTGAGTGTGCCACAGAGAGTGCAGTCATCTGCATACAAGAAGTCTCTGATGATTGCTTCTGAGATACGTGCGAGTGCTTTTAGATGCTGATCTGTTCTGAAGGAAATTGTGACACCTTCAGTAGACTTTTCGAAGGTCTCTGTCAGCACTGCTGTAAAAACCAGCGAAAACAGAGTTGGTGCAAGTATGCAGCCTTGCTTGACAGCATTGTCGATGGCAAAAATGTCCGAGTAATTACTACTGGGAAGGACTTTGCCCCTCATATCGTGATGCAGGAGTCTTATTGGACTGATAAATTTGGATGGACAGCCATATTTTCCAAAAATACGCCACAATACATTTCTATTTACACGAATACTTTTGTAAGTCGTCAAAGATGGTATAAATGGCATCTGCTGCAAACTGCATATCTCTTTAATGTCTCTGGTTGCAATTATCAAGTTCACAGTGCCTCACTGAGGTAAAAAACCACTCCGGGACCTAGGGAGCACGTTGTCTGTAATATGCTCCATTAGCTGATTCATGCTAGCACTTTTCCTGCTACAGATAGAAGAGATATTCATCTGTATATCCCATATACAGAGCAATCTCCTTTTTTGTGGAGAATGACTACGTTTATGTCCTTTAAGTCGTGAGGAATGTACTCTTCTGCCATATTCTGCTGAAAAGAGTGAAAAGGGGGTATGAGAGATCTGAATCTCCTCCAGGCTTTAGAATCTGGGCTGGTATGGCAGCTGGTCCATTTGCTCTATTGTTACAGTGCAGCTTTATTGCATATCAGAGCTTGGCTTCTGTTGGTGAATATCATGTCGTCAGTCACGGGGTTTTGTGAGATTGCAACCAGAATGTTTGGACAGACCATGGCTGCCCAGTTAAGAAGTTCTTGAAGTGGGCTCTCCACCGTGACAGGATTCTTTCACTGTCTTTCATTAGATCCCCAGACGTTGATCTGACTAGAAATATTGGGTTCGGGATGGGATCATGCACGACTTTTGGAGCTGTGTAGTGGTTTCTACTGTCATGGTTATCAACAATGGATTGGATCTCTTGTTATCTTTTCATTCACCAGTCATTGTTTATGCATCGGGTTATGGCTTGTACCTCAGCTCCGAGCTCCACATATCTCTTCCTCAAAGATTCACTGTTTTTGTTCCTGAACCTGTCAAGGAATGCATGATTTTTCATGTTGATATTTTCTTCCACATCAGTTGAGTTTACGCCAAACCAGTCCTTGTTTTTCTTTTTGGTGTGACCCAAGACTGTGATAGCGACACTATTCAGTATGTCACGAAGCTTTACCCATGCTTCTTCGACCCTGGGTTCGTCTCGAGTGCAAGTAGCATTGTATAGTTATTTTGTCATCTTATTTTGAAGTTCATTCATTGTGCTAGAGCTGGAAAATTTCTGAAGGTTCAGCTTTTTACGACTCGGGCCTGTTTTGTGCTGCTGTGGAGCTGGAGTGATGCACAGTTTTGCTCTAAACATTACGAGAAAGTGGTCTGTCCTCCCATCGGCGCCCCTCATGGCTCTTGTCATGTGTACATCACCGAAGTCAAACATAAGCATAAACCGCTAAGGGAAGAAACGCCAGAGAGCTTACTAAGCCCACGAAAGAGAGAGAGAGAGAGAGAGAGAGAGAGAGAGAGAAATATTAACTGAACTGTCTCACACTAGAAGCTTGTAAATAATTTCCAGTCAGTTGTGATTGTGTTAAGACTGATACACTACACAACAAAGACATTGCAATATACATGAGAAGGAACGTCGCATCATTTCCATTGTGTGTATATGCTGAGATCAGACCAGCAAAATATTCTCCTCTGCTTTTCTAATTCACTTCGACTGGGGGCATATTTTCCATCGTATTCTCCTCTGATATACTAATGCTTTTGGACAGCGTATTAGCGTTACCACTCCGTAGATGTACTGTTTACATCTCTGGAATGCCATGTGTGTATTATGTATACGATAGGATACATCAGGAAATTACTTAGAACTCATGCACCTCATGTACATCTGTATGCATGAAGAGTTTGTTAAATGAAAAAATTATATAAAATGTGTGTTACCATGCATGCAGAATTATACCTTCAAGTGAAGTATGATTTAATGTGCCAAGAAATTGCTGAGTGATAATGTGAAACGTTTGTTTGTTTCAATATTTTACCTGATGCTTATGTAATGTATAATTTTATACCTCACCGAGTTGCTAAATGAATTCCTAAAGTGTGTTGCCACGTACCAAGAAACTGTATAATGTTGATATGAAATTTCTTTTATGCAAGAAAAAACTGATAAATGTTCATGTAAAACGTGATTCTGTGCGTCAAGAAATTGCAAAATATTCACATAAAGTTTCTTATATGCATCAGAAAATTGCTAAATGTTCATGTAATATATATTTGTATGCATCAAGATGTGGCTAAATGTTCATGCAATATGTGTCTGCATGCATCAAGGTATTGCAGAATATTCAGGACTGCAAAGTAACTTGTATATATGTCTGGTTATTTTGTCGATTTCCTCTTATTTACTGTCGAAAACTTTATTTATTTTTTTTGTCTGCCTCAGATTTATTTTAGTGATACATCCGTTAGATACCGTGTGGGTGAAATTTTGGAAGAGAAACATTTTGTCGTGTAGCATGACATGGGAGTGAATACCTAGGATCTTTATTTATTTATTTGACTTCTTTGCATATTTACTCAATTATTAACTCATCATCCTTCAGAAACAAAGACTAACCCTTTGGCCTTGGATGATGCTCTGAGCTGAAAAAAAAAATAGGTCTGACGTTTTCTGATATGAAACACTAAGGTCATAAAACTCACGCAGAACGTTAGTGAAGACAGATTTTAACGTTTTTGCTGACGCGGATTTCCCTGATGTGACAAAACGCATGTCATCCATAGTGAGGCTGGCAGGGGTTGAGTCTACTAATACTTCTCATCTGGAGTTGATCTCAGACTGTGGAGAACATTGCAGGCCTTTAGTCCTTTGAGTATTTCCTGCTTCATTGTGGTGGTTTTCAGTCAGCTCTATTCACCTTAGGAAATAATCCAAACTACAGAGCTTTGACATTGCCTTCAGCATCAATAAAAGAGTTCTTGAGTGTAAGCGTCTAGCTGTGGCAACATTAGGCTAGTAATAGCAGAGGGACCCTGGTCTGTCTGGCCGAGTAGATCTAGCAACCGTAGGCAAGCAGTCATCCCTGCAGGGGCATTCCGTTCAGTGAACAGCAAGGCGCGGGGAAGAGTGTGAAACTTTAGTTCCTGATGGACGCCGCATTTGCGTCTTTCCATCCAAGTAACAGGGGCATCAGAGTAGATTCCACGTCATCCCGTTATCTGGTCATATGGTTACCTCCCAGCGTTATAAATGATTTTCTGAATTACAAGAGATCTTTAGGCTTATCACTCAGTTTAGTCACCTTAGGATGAAGTAAGCAGCATTACATGAAGTGGGTGGATGATGATCGTCACCACCTATCACCAGCTGATTAAAACAAATAAACACGACTTCGCCTGGACAGGATTGCAAGGATACAGTGATATGTCATTACAGGTGATCTCACTTGTTAACCTGTCACGACTCCACTGATGACAAACACAAACTAATCTCACAAACACAATCACTACGACACAGTTTCACCTAAAAGTCTTCCACACTTAGACCCCTGCCCGATGCATTGGGTGGGGGTGGGTTACTTCTCCAGTGACAGAAAGTGGTGATTATCTACTCAACGGAGCACTTCCCCTTCAGGATCCCCGTAAATCACGCCGCGGTGGCCGTGGTCAGCGTGGCAGACTGTGAAGTTGTCTGCCTGTTAGCGCCAGGGTTCGGATCCTGGTGCGGGCAGCTGACGTCACTCGGCTCAGGTGTCCATCCACCCTTTGTGGATTAGCTGGTAAAATGAGTACCTTGGATAACACCTACAGGAGGTAACTGCGGTAACCTGGATAATTCAGTGGCCTTGTATCCCAGGATTTTTGTCTAATAACCCACCACAGGCTCAAAGGTNAACATTACATGAAGTGGATGGATGATGATCGTCACCACCTATCACCAGCTGATTAAACAAAATGAATAAACACGACTTCGCCTTGACAGGGTTGCAAAGATACAGTGATATGTCATTACAGGTGATCTCACGTGTTAACCTGTCACGACTCCACTGACTACGTATGCAAACTAAACTTTCAAACACAATCACTACAACACAATCTCCACCTGCACTTGTAATCCTACGTTCTAAAAGTCTTCCACACTTAGACCCCTGCCCGATGCGTTGGGTGGGGGTGGGTTACTTCTCCAGTGACAGAAAGTGGAGATTATCTACCCAACAGAGCACTTCCCCTTCAGGATCCCCATAAATCACGCCGCGGTGGCTGAGTGGTTAGCTTGGCTGACTGTGAAGTTGTCTGCCTTTAGCGCCAGGGTTCGGATCCTGGTGCGGCCAGCTGGCGTCACTCGACCCAGGTGTCCATCCACCCTTTGTGGATTAGCTGGTAAAATGAGTACCTTGGATAACACCTACGGGAAGTAACTGTGGTAACCTGGATAATTCAGTGGACTTGTATCCCAGGATTTTTGGCTAATAACCCACCACAGGCTCAAAGGTTTATTTTACGCAGATAAGCACCACGGCTGAGCGCCTCATGGAGTGTGCCGCCACCTTTACGTTTACCTTTAAAGGTGTATGTCCCAACCTGGCAAACCTTCCTAACCCATTTGCAGCTCAGTTGATGCTCAAGTATACTCAGATTGACGGGTTAATTTGAGTACAATCCTTTTTACTCTACCTTGGCCTAAAATTGTCATCTCTCCATCTTGAAGGCTGAGCTGTAGCAATGGATTAACACTAGAATATGATACTAATAATGAACAATAGTTATGGAAAAGATGTAGACTCATAGTATTGTTTTATTCTGTCACTGAGCCGCGGGAAATAACCTATAAAAGAACGAAAATCTGGACCAAGTTAAGGTGGAAAGAGTATTGAAACAAGGACACTCATTCGTAACTCACGGCTGAGGTTTATCGGTGTTCACTCATGGACGAAATATTGAAGTTGTGGAGTTAGCCCAGTTCCGTCAGGTGAACACAAGTCCATTATAGGGGAACTA
>JAGKTI010017344.1:0-7500 GCA_018397915.1 Birgus latro | reverse complement strand
TCACTCTCATCTTAAATGTCAGGACCAACTTGCCTAGCCCCGGGCCCCTACGCTCCTCATGGGGCAACACTGGAGTAGATGAAGGAATGAATGAATATAAATAGGCTATATATATCATCTAGCTCTATACCTGTCTGTCTGCCTGTCCATCTATCTCTCTGCCTGTCTATCTATGTGTCTGTCTGTCTCTATCCATCTGTCTAGCCACCTATCTATCCATAAGTTTGTCTGTTTGTCTGTCTGTCAGTCGGTCAATCTGTTTATCTATTTACCTACCTATTTGTGTCTGTCTTTGTCTATCCGTCTATCTGCGTGTCTGTCTATCTGTCCATCTATCTATCTATCTATCTGTCTATCTACCTTCATTTTCTGGGAATTGTGAGGTGTGTTGGCTTCCTGCATGCCAGGTAAGGCTCGCTCTGTTAAACATTTGCCTGGAATTCACTGCTACTGCTTCACCCTCGCCCTCTTGCAGCCTCGCTGGTCAATCCAGCACTGAGGCAAAGGCAAAACATTCTCTACATATCTGTCTATCTGTTTATCCGTATCTCCACTCCACCAACATGCGGTGCTCTGCAGAGATTGTATGTAGGGTTAGAAGTGCTTGTAAGTGTGAGTGTTTGCGTTGGAGTGGCTTTGGATGTGTGTGTAGTCTGTGAACCAAGTGTAATCGGCCCGCCTGAGCCGATCGGGTGCAAGCATATTAGTATGCGACACTGGTTCAACCACAGCACCCCTTATATCCGCCAAAGTAGTAAGTGGCTCGGTGAACGCTTCCCAAAGTTTTTACAACAATGGCGGGAGGCGAACCCGCGTCCACCAGCGTGCGAGACGCACACTCTACCACTGAACCTCAGAGGCTGTCCTTACGTTATTTCGTAATGAATGGATAACGAATGTACTGTGCATGTATTTAGTGAGTCGTCTGCCATGTGGTCATTTGCAAAGAGGCATGTTAATTTCTTTCTTATTTACTTGCGTCGATAGATTGATTGCAAATGTAATGCGGTTTTAATGTGAACTTTTTAAAGAGAAGTTGATAGGGTCAGGCGGTACTGAAGACCCGGAGCCTATGTGGATAAGATCAGTAAATTACACGGAACATTTGGTGTCTTATGTCTGCATACATGTACACTCGCCAGCCATAGTTATCCATCTTCTATCCCTAATACTGACTAGAGAGGCTGTAGACAGGGTTCCGTATTCTTGCCGGGTAAGGAGGCTCCCTAACACCTCTCCCTTAGTGATCTATTGGGCATAGTACACGTTAATTTTACTCTGTCTTTAATTACATCCTAACATCAATATAATATGCATAAACAAGAGAATAGTAACGTGTCATATCCTGGAATAAGTCGGTAGGAAAGAGGTGTTAGGGAGCTTCCATGGTCGACCAGCTACGGATCAGGGCGTCACACAGGAATAGTATCGTCCAGTGCTGACCCCTCCAATTCGCTGATATATATATTTTTAGTTTACTTTTATTTCCAACAAGAGATTTTTGGGGTCAACTTACCAAGGGCCTCTGGTAGCCGGTCAGTTTATTTACGACAAGGCGCCTTAATCCCAGAAGCGGTGGCCACATACAAATCGTCCCCATGTCAGCTTGTCCTCTGTCACTGGGCTGCCTTCTCCCCAACTCAAACCACTCTCACTCATATACCTCTCCACCCCATCCCTTTATCTCATCCTAGGACTCCCCCTCCTCCTCCTCCTTCACTCACATACACTCTCCAAGTCAGTCTCACATATCCCACTCTGTCCACATTGGCAAATCATCTCAAGACACTAAGCTATCTCAAGGTATTTCTCTTAACGCCTGCCTACACCTTCACATCAGCTTATGTCTTGATAGTGAAAGACTTAATTAAAACAGTAACTAACCCTCCTTGTTATGGTAAAATAGTTTCTAGTTTCTTCTTGCTACGACCAAACGTTTTTTACTCGACATAAGAAGCGTCAGTAGCAGTGAAGGGGTTAAGTAAGACAATCTAACCCTTTGCAGTTTGGTCTGAATGAGAATAATTTGAGAGTAACAAGAATGACATGAAGTGTGTAGCACGAAAAATAATAATAATACCGTAATAATAATAATAATAATAATAATAATAATAATAATAATAATAATAATCTCCTTCACTTCCTTGTTTGCTGCAGCGGTGGACGATGTTACATGAACTATTATGGAGTAAGGAAGAGAAGGAGACTAAGGACGAGGTGAAGAGGTATATTGATGAGGATGATATGAGTTACAGTGAGGAGAGCCTGACGGAAAGGACACGATGACGTGGAAGAGATATGTTCGTGGTCACCCTGTCCAGGATTAAGGCCTTTGGCTGTAGATAAATAGATAGATAGACGGATGGGCAGACTGACAACGAGACAGGCAGACGGACAGACGGAAGTGTAGAGACACACACACACACACAGACGTACATAGATACACAGACAAAGTGAAAAATATCGTGTATGTACTGTGTTTAATCCCCGAATAACACGCTGCATAGCCCAGCACAGAAACCCATTAGTGGTCGCAGCTTATCTCACAGACTTTTATCCCAGTGAGGCTGTTATTGATGGTGCATTACGGAGAAGGTCATTATATGCTTACACCATTCCATTAACCCTAGAATGCTAACCTCGGGTAAATTTCCCCCAATGTCTTATCTTTTCCGTGATTACCGCATGATAAGGAAGGATAAGCAGCTGTCCTTCCACAAGTGCTCAGTTCATCCTAGCCTCGTCCCGTGATAGGTAGTACACCTTTTCTCTCTTCCAATTCTCCCCCTCATATTTGCGGATGAAGTGAATTTTATCCGACGTTAGCAGTGCATGCAATATTTTTTTTTTTCATGACATTTTCTCCTCAGGCAGTGATGTCCAGAGACCAATAATAATCTTGACCAAAGCTAATGTGCTCTAAGGCAATATTTACTGTGTTATAGAGTGTAGGGTAAAATAATGGTCCTTTTTTTTTACTTTTTCTAAATAAAATCACACGTAACTTTATTTTTTGATACTGCGTGTTCTTTTTTGCATGTAAAGGAAGTGTGAGATTTGTATTTTCACACCGTGTTTTCGGATTCAATAAAAGTTGAGTGTAAGTATTTTTAAGTATTTTCCTAAAACTGGGTAAAATTCTCCCAAGGTTAGCAGTAATGTTTCAAATAGAAGGTTAGCATTCCAGGGTTAAGGAGAAACAGGAATAAAAGAGCTAATTTGACGGTGATATTGCTAACTGGTAACTGCAGCTTATTGTCCTGTTATAATTCAGCTTACTGCAGGGGGGAGGGGGGGAAATCCAGTGCAGTGGGTCCCCAATACAATGATGGACTACAGAGAAACTTGACTATTATACACTTTATACTCTAACTTGGCCTAAAATTACTCTCTGTCTGTCTTATTTACTAATTTGTAGTTAGATATTATCAGTAGAATAAAATGCTAGTCATGAAGAAATCTTACGGATAGAATATAGAACTGCAAAAATAATCTGCCAATTAGCTCTGAGTACAGCAAAAGGGCAAAATCTGGGCCAGGTTAAGGTAAAACGAGTATAGTAACCTGGTGGCCTGTTGTGTAGGGAATCAGATGGATCCCGACAAATATCAGGGTTGTCTAATGTTGGTTCAGCGAGTGGATCGAATACAGTACTCGAAACGAACGGATCATGAATTTGGCTATCTTTTCTTTTTTTTTCTTCTTGGAAGGAACAAGGCTAGGGGATTTAAGCCTTTGAAAGTAAGAGTAGCTGGGGTTGCCCTAGGGAGGTCTCGCTATAGATACACCTACAACATGTCATCCGGGCACAATGGACATCTAATGGGGTAACTTTAGTGATGCTAGGTCTTTTCTCTACACCAAACATCTACCAAAGTTCCGACGAAAAGGGGTCCACACTTTGTCCTCCACAGAGATTGGGCGTCACACCTAGCATCTCTGATATGGCAAGGTCTATTGTTTTCCCAGTTGGATAGGACCCTCTCCTCCCTCTTCACTGGAGAATGAGAAAGATGCATCGAGGGCAGAGATGGCGTCCCTTGAGCTGATGGTGGAGAAAGGGCTCTTTGAAGGGCATCGTACCTTGTGTGTGTGTGTACGTGTGTGTGTGTGTATGTGTGTGTGTGTGTGTGTGTGTGCACTTACTACCACATCGTGAATGAATCAGAACCAAGACCTTTGAAATCCTTGCATCCAGTGACGTATTCAATCGCTTTATTTTCCTACCTCCAGGCGACTGAATTTACCGTAGGGCCAAAACACTGCAGTAAGGGGTCAAGGGAAATTATATCTAACTTCTGGCACGAAAAGCCTCTCTTAATATAAATAAAACCCTCTAGGGGTAGCAAAAATAATGTGTACGTTAATGAATTCTCCTAGTTAATCTCTTCAATATGCTCGTGTCTTTTTCAGGTGTCTTCTTGCTGCCACGGGGATTGTATTTAATCCCTTCAGTCCGGGAACACCTTATCATCTTCTGGTGATAATTTTGTTGATCTAAGGGAGATTTTTCTAGCTGGTTGAGTAGATGTAGGCTTTATCGCCCAATTGGCAGTAGGATGTTTTGTTGATAAATAAATATACTGCTACCGCTACTACTGCTTCTAAAAATAACAATAATAATAATACTAACAATAAAAATAATGAAAATAATAATAATAATAGTGAAAATAATAGAAAAGAGTCAAAAATATTATAAGAAATACGTCACCAGATTCAGGCGGTAAATTTGGAAGGAGCTGTCATCGTAAATCACGCTAATGTCTCCTTTATTTCCATCCTAGAGTGACGGCAATTTTATTTAAATCTTCCTACCACCATCTGACAGGATTGTTCGTTCTCTAAAGAATCTCACATAATAAAAGGGTAAAGCCTCAGTAATAATAATGATAATAATAATAATAATAATCATCATCATCATCATCATCATCATCATCATCATCATCATCCGGACCTTCTTTCCCACCCTAGGGCAAGGTGAGGAGTGGCGACGTCCAGACAGCCCAAGTTTGCCCAGTTCAGTGGGCCACGCTTACATTCACATTTCACTCATCATTCAAGTCCCCAGAATCCTGGCTTTAATAATAATACTAAAAATAATAGTAGTAATAGTAGTAGTAGCAGCTGTTATTGTTGTTGTAAGAGTAGTATTAGTGGTAAAAATAAATATAATAATTGATCTTTTTCTTCTCTATAAAACGCTAGTTCTTCAAAAGTATTCACTGGCACTCAAGTCTCGGAAAAACATCATGACTATCAATCCACAGGTCACGCTGCAACAGAGGCTCAACATCTCACTGAGGAAAAGAAATACGACCATATTTTTTACCTTATAAACTTGAACCCTCCTCTAAAACCAAAATCAATTCTTTACGAGTTTTGAAATAAAAGCGTCAAAATTTCATAAACTATCTCAGCAAATCAATCAAAATGAATTTCAACTTTGGGCAGAAAATTAAATCCGAGTTTTATATGAAAGAGAGATGAGAGACGGGAACTAATCTTTCTTTTAAATTCAGAAGACTCGATTTTTATTTCACTCTCACTTTTTCCAATTGTGTCCAGCTCAGGGAGGGACATCAGGTTATGAAGGGGTAAATTTAGACTATAATCCGTCCATGCAGATGATATTTCCAAGGCAGATCAAAATCATCTCCAGGCAGCGTGAATAAAATGAAATATACCTTTTTGGCTAAAGGGGATAACTCTTCCAGTCAGAGGACGTATTTGTAGATGAGGGAAAATATCTAGATGCAGTTCTGTCCATTTTTCTCTCAAGGATGATTTTCTTACACGCGTTGCTTCATTCCCATTGATTTTACAGATCTTAGCGAAGCCACAGCACAGCACACCACACCACACAACATAACACAGCACGTCACAGCACAGCACATCACATTACACTAAACCATCCTTTCACACCACACCACATAGCACAGCGCCCCACACCACACACCACACCAAACCACTCTCTCACACCACACCACACCACACCACACCACACCACACCACACCACACCAAGGGCATTAACAGAAGGGCCCTGAAGCTCCACATCAATTGCTTCTGTACTTGTCTGCTTTATTCTCACTAATTCCATACGATGAAGATGTTCAGTCCTCGGATGTAATGTTTGTTCGACCTACCTGTGGAAAGACCTCTTGTGGTGAAAGTGGTAAATGAAGACTCTTGTCTAACCCCATGCTCCATTTCGGAAGCTCCCTCCTAAGGTGAAGTTAATCGTTTGCAAAAAGGAGAAATAAAAGGAAAATAAGCGTGAGGAAACTTAGTATATTCATCTTCAAAATCCTTATCCTCTCGCTCCCCAGCTGAAGAGTTCGTTCACCCGGCATCTGGAGGCTATCTATCTATCTATTGCCAGACGCCTCAATACCATAAAGGGTGGCCACAAACAAATCTCCTCCACATCGCCCTGTTCCTCGCCATTTCACTGCTCTGCTCCCAGCTCACATCCCCGTCTCCCATATACTCGTACCTCTCCACTCCATCCCTCCATCTCATCCTTGGCCTCCCCCTCCTTGTCCCCCCCTCCACCTCACTCACGCACATAATCTTCTCGTCAGTTTCTCGCTCTCCATCCTCTCCACATGGCCAAACCGCATTATTCGATGGCGTATTCTTTGTTTTGTCTCCAGACATTCTATTCAGCTCGATGATAAAAATGTCGAGCTGCTGGGGTTAGTTACAACCTTCATTAATACTGTTAATTACAAGGAACCTTTTTGAAATTGAATAAATTCGTCTGAGGGTAGAAAGGATAAAATAACAGCACTTCTACTCTTGTGTGCAGCATTGCGGGTCATTTCCCCAGCGACGGAAGTGGTGTTCCTCGACCCTATGGAGCACTTGCGTCAATAACCTTTTTTTAAGCCTTGGTGGAAACCATATAACCAAATAACGGAGTGATGTGAAACCACCTACGGCGCTCCGGTTAAGTAGGTGGAGAGACGCAAATACGGCGTCCATCCAGGAACCAAAACTCCACAGCCTTCTCCACGCCTCGCTTTGGCAAGATGCTGTTTACTGCAAGGGAACATTGGCTCACTGCCAGTTGCTTTCCTGCGGTTGATGGGGATGCTCGGCCATACAGACGAGGTTTACCTAACTGTAGCAACAATTAACATGTCTAGGGGGTGGGGTGTTGGAGAGAGATGCCTTCACGTGGTGGCACCGATGTAAACTGCGCAGCCGGTTCATACAACACATCCCTCACCTCCCTCCCTACCCCCTAAAATGAGGACGGTGGGCTGCAGCAGAAAGGCAGTTTCAGCCTTCAGCCTGTTAGGTTCAGGTCTAAAAGACCCTGCAGCCACGGCAATAACAACAGGACGGGTTCCGAATAAGTGAGGCGAAATTCCAGTCCTTCCCTCGCTTGAAAGATATTTCCTTGGTTCGTCAAAAAACAAACAAAAATGGTGGGAAGGCTTGCAGTATTCCCTATAAACACTGCAAGGGTCTTTAAAACAGCGATTCAGTTTATG
>JAGKTI010017342.1:0-18595 GCA_018397915.1 Birgus latro | reverse complement strand
AGTATTGTGATACCAACTCTGACATATGGAAGTGAAGCTTGGACCCTGTTGGAAGGACAGAAGTCAAGAGTGAGAGCAGTGGAAATGAGTTATTTGAGAGGAGCATGTGGAGTCACATGGAGAGACAGACTAACAAATGAGGAGGTGAAGGAGCGTTGTGGTGTTGTTGAGGACGTGATGGGAAGCGTTAGGAGAAACACGTTAAGGTGGTTTGGGCATGTGGAGAGGATGGAGAGTGAAAGATTGACGAGGAGAGTGTATGTGAGTGAGGTGGAGGGGGCGAGAGGGAGGGGGAGGCCGAGGATGAGATGGAGGGATGGAGTGGAGAGGTATATGAGAGAGGGGGGTGTGAGTTGGGAGCGTGGTAGTGAAATGGCAGGGGACAGAGTGACATGGAGGCGATTTGTTTGTGGCCACCCCGTTCGGGATTGAGACGTCTGGCAATAGATAGATAGACATATTGTGGAAATCTTTTCCTCTTGGGTTAGTGTGGAGAATTTTGAAAACCTGAATGATAATATCAGCAACTTTTTAGAAAGATTATTATGATGAAGACTTTCTTAATTTCATGAATTAACTTTTACCACATTGCTGAAGATGGCAGGCGTTGGACTGGACTTGACGTTCTCCCTGCACACAATCCTGTTGCGTGATGTGGAAAAATGGATCAAGGATGGGCGGGACAAAATGGTGGAGGCAGTGAAGCTGAGGGCACAGGAAGACACGTGGAAGACTCTCAGATATGACAACAAGGACCAGCTCAATAAGTTCATCCAAGATATGAGAGACATTGGCATTGCTAATGTTGAGAGTTATGTTCAGGGTTAGTAGTAGGAGTGGATATGATTTTTATTTATGGTAAAATGACAGGTAAGGGTGCTTACTTTCCACCCACTCGATGTACTGCCACCATCAGGTAACATTCTACAGAGTGACAAACCCAGCAATTTCCTATAATGCAGGAAGCGTTTACTATATTGGAATGTTAACCATATAACCAACAAGTTATGCATGGTGGTCTAATGAGGTAAGTTGCTTCAACTGGATGTGGTTTAGAAGGGATTTAAGTCTGACAGGGTGATTGAAAGTGATTGCCCACAAAATGGCTTATATGTCTGGACTGAGTAGCCTAGTCCCGTGTCTCTACTCTCCTGCAGGGACAATAAAGGATTCGATAACAGATATTTGGAACTGCGAAACTTAATTGAATACAGTAAGTACTTTTTATAGTTCACCCTTTTTACATTCATTTTGCTGCCAAGTCTGTGTTAAATTACAAAAGACTGCTCTGTGTAAGTTCCATTGTTATTAATTTTGTTGTTCTTGATCAATCCCAGTCTGTCTGACTGAGCACAGTCATGAACCCCAGGCAAGCAACCACCCTTGCAGTGCTGTCCCGTGCAGGGAACCAGTGTTCCCTTTAATAGGGACACCACAGTAGGCTTCATTTTACCCTGTGATCTGGTTATATAGTTACCACCCTGCATTTTAATGGTTTCCTAGGTTACAGGTACCCATTAGGCTTGTCATTCAGTGTAGAGCTACCTGAAGTGGAAATAAAAGTAATAAAAAGTGACAGGAAACAAAGGGATAAGTATGAAGAGAGGAGGGCAGACACAGAAATAAAACAATAAAGGTGAAGGAAGTAGTAGGCAGCACTACACCAGGTGAGTGGATATTGGTCACCACCACCAACCACCTTTAACTCTGGCATTTAAAAGTTGAACATATGTGGCATCACACAAATGTGGATTATACAGTTCATTTAAGCATGCCAATTAGTGTTGAATGTGGCTCAAACTCCACATTTTTTTTAACGTATGACCATTATTGTTACATTAAAGATCAAAAAACAAATATTGAAAAAGCAACATATATCATATTAAAGATTTTTCTGTAATAATTGTCAAGTAATAACAACAACTCTTCTATCTTTCTTTCCTTCCTTCTTTCCTCCTCCATCTGTCTATGGATGACTCTACACTGAGTGACTAACCATTTTTTTTTTTTTTTTTTTTTTTTGAATGCAAGGAAGAAGGAACCAAAATCCATGGGCCCGCAAACCGTTCCTTCCAAGAATAAACAAAAACAACACAAAAGAGAGCCAAATTCAAGATCCGTTCATTTTGAGATGCCTGGACACACTGCGTTTGAAAGACTGGAGATTATAGGAAGTAGGAAATACAGACAGAGGAAGACAATTCCAGAGTTGACCAGTTGCATAAATGAAGGACTGGGAGTAACGGTTAACTCTTGCATTAGAGAGTTGGACAGAAAAGGGTTGAGAGGTTGTTGCTAGATGGGTACTATGTGCTCATCGTAGAGGTGGAGGGATGCAAGTAGACAGGTCAGAGGAACAGTGGCTATTGAAGTAGCGATAGAAAGGAGATAAGGATGCAACAGTGCGGTGAAGAGACAGAGGTTGAAGGGAGCTAATAAGAGGAGGAGAGTTAATGAGACGAAAAGCCTTTGACTCCACCCTATTGAGAAGGGCTGTATGTGGGGATCCTCCTCACACATGAGGGTTGTACTCCAAACAGGGGCAAATAAAACTCGTGTATAAAGTCAACATCTGTGTAGGGGTAAAGAAGGTTCGGAGTCGGCTTAGCACACCTAATCTCTTGGAAGCAGATTTCGCAAGAGATGTAATATGTTCTATTCAAGATAAATCGCGAGTGATTGAAACCCCAAGCATGGTCAAGGATGAGGTAGGAACGAGCTGGACATTATTAAACATCAGCAGGTACTCCTGTGGAAGGTTTTGTCTGGTTGATAGGTGCAAGAACTGAGTCTTTGTTGCATTAAAAACAACAAGATTATTTTTACCCCAGTCAGAGATACGAGCCAGGTCAGACATTCGGTATGCCATAGCCTCATCCCTTGTTTGTTGAAGTAACCGCTGAGATGGGTGTTGCGGGAACCGAATGGAAAGGTGAAGGGTGGAATCATCAGCGTATGAGTGGATAGGGTTAGATGTACAGCTTAGAAAGTCATTGATGAATAAAAGGAAGAGAGTTGGTGATAGGACAGAGCCCTGAGGAACACCACTGTTGATAGATCTAGGAGAAGAACAGTGGCCATCTACAACAGCGGCTGTAGAACGACCAGAAAGGAAGCTAGAGATGAAGGCACATATAGAAGGATAGAAACCGTAAGAGGGCAGTTTAGAAATTAAAGATTTTCCTGTACACCAGGAAATCATTTACTATGCTGTGTGGTAACAATATAACCAGTTTATGGCACCTGGTGGTTTAGTGGGTGCCAAACCTATCAAGCAGGGTTGCCAGCTCCCGTTGAAAAAGCGTCAGCTCATTTCGCATCACAGGGGAGGGTAGTATTGACCCTACTTCACTTAACACGAAAAAGAATGACGTCGGCAAAAAAACGTCAATACTTTCCGCGCCTACTGTATATGTAGGTTTTAGAGTGTTTATTCAATTCCCCACAGATGAACTGTGCGTGGGACTGACTAACAACACAGTACAATTTAGTCGGGCATTCCTGGGCTACCTGGAGGATGTGCTGCGCCTGCATTGGGCTGAGACACAGCAGCTCATCGACCAGGCCCTCACTGCTGCCTTCTCTGCTCAACTACGCCACTGCCACACCTCTCTCTCTGAGCCTGTGCTGAAGTCTGAGGTAAAGAAAGGGCACCATTCAAGTTTCACCATAGGTGGTCCTATACTCTCTCCGCTTATACTGTGCTTGGTGAAGATTTTCATCCTTTTGCCACCCCTCTCTCTCATATGAGGTAATATAGGGTTTCTGTTCAAGTTCACCGGAATGTAGTTCTGATAGTACTGTGCTATACTTTGTCCACCTTAACATGGTGGAAAACATTGTCCTCTTGCAGCCTGTTTCCCATAGCTCAGTGGCAAAATAATAGAATAATATGGCTCTCCCGCTTTCCCATAGCACTTCTTGATGACCAGCACTATACTCCACTGTGGTGTTAATTTCTTGTTAGAGATCAGTGTTCACTTGGAGAAATTGTAGTTTTAGGCCAAGTTAAAATGAAAATTATGTATGCCTCCTTAGTCGATCTTTTTGTATGTCCACTTGTCAGATGCTAAGGTGAAGGTGACGCAGATGCATTGAGACATTGAACTACAGTGTCCACATCTGTAATTAAGGATTTGGAGCCTCTGTTAGATTTTTCACCCACTAAAGCTGCTATATCATCCAGTTCACCACAATTACCTCCACTTGGTATTACCATAGGTACTCATTTTTTACCTACTGACTCACAGAGGGGTGGTTGGACACCTGAGTCAATTGTAGAAGGTCTTCCTCTTGCAGAAGCACAAAAATTTCTCTCATAGCCATTATCATTTCCACTTTTCCATCCATAGCTCTAGCTCTTTCTGTCAATAATTGTTGCATGTTGCTGGAGGTCATTCTCTTGCAACTTTTAATCATTATCTTTAGCTGCTTATTTTCATGAATTGTGTCCACTTGTCCAAACCTCTTCAGTGCATTTCTGAAGAGACACATTAAATCCTGTATTATCGTGGGAATAAGAAACTGTCTGACACCTTATCCTTGCAAGTTTATATCTCCATGTGGCACATTAATATTATCCCAGTTGTTACTAATGGCATACATGTCTTTTTTTTTTTTTTTTTAAATCATCATTCATATCTTTTTTCCTTCCCCAAGGTGAGGTGAGGTAGGGTTCAGAAAGGAAAAAAAAATAAAAATTATACAATGAAATACACCTGCTTTAGCTAAAATTTGCCCAGTTGAATGAGACACACTCGCATTCACTCGCCATTGAAGTCCCCGGAATTCTGGCTTCACCTGATGGATTAAAAACATTCCACAGGTAGTGTCACACTCACTTGTATGGCAGTCAGTCTGATGACTTTCATTTTAAAAAAGAGTGCCAAACTCCAGTCTTACACTCCTTCACACAAAATTCAACCAATTAACATGATCTCTCATCACTTCCCAAGCCTTGTTAGCACCTGTACCCCTCATTCTCACATACTCATCCATCATATCTATCCACCTTCTTCTAGGCCTTCCATACCTCCTCCCACTTTCAAATTTACTCAGATATACCCTTTTCACCACTCTGCACCCATTCTATCCACATGCCCATACCATGTAAACATACTTTTCAGCTCATATGTCCACAGACTTTTTTACTCTGTATCTTTTGCAAATTCTATTATTCCTCAACCTATCCACTCTCTGCACTCCACACACACTCCTCAGCAGTCACACCTCCACTGTTCTTGTATGTATTAAAAAAAAAAAAAAGTATAATATGCAATATATTTCACTAAGGAAGAGGTGCTGGAAAGCTTCCCAAGCTGATGAGAACTTTGTCTTGGGTACAGAGTAGAGACTAAATTTATAGAGTGTTACACTTTACTGGCTTCTTCATTAATTCCTGAATTAGTATAATGAAACTAAATTAACAGGGTATTTACTTTCCACTTTGTCTTAGTCTCCATAGTTGTCTGTTTTGTCTCAGTCTCCATTTTTATCAGACTTCCAAATACCATTATGTTGATGGTGTAAATCCCAGAGTTTTATTCCCCTTGCAGTCCTGCTCAGGGGCCTGTTACTAATTCCTCATACCTTCAGTGTCTGAACTAAATTATCGAGATCCAAACCTAGATGCTCCTGATGAGATAGTATTACAGTATCCCAGCCTTGGGCCCACATTGTCCTGAAGGGAGTAATATAGGTTTCGCTGTTACTGTTTTTTGTTTTTTTTCTCCCTCTTCATCTGTGCCTCTCTCCTGCTGTTTTAGGTGCCAACCATCCGCCGGAACAGTGCCTTTCTTCTTGACGTGGTATTGACGCTGGCTGAACACCGATATGCAGAGACTGTGGGTCATGCTCACCCAAACCTCCATGCGCTGCACGCACAACATGCCACCCTCACTGCTGCCAATGCCCCACCTCCAACTATTAGTAAATACGAGTCAAACTTCATCTAGGATTAGCAGTGTGAATGTAAGTGCAGAGAAGAGTGTGATGTTGAGAATCAGCATAGGTATTCCTCATTAAAATTATTACTTAAAATTTTAATTAAAGATTGATGAAAATATTTTTGAAGCCAGACATAAGAGCTTTTATGCATATAATTCATGATTCATTAATCAGAAGCATGACCTTCACTAAAAGTCACCTCACATAAAGAAACAGTTGCAGATTGCTTGTATAATGGGCTTTTATGCATATAATTCATGAACCATTAACCAGAAGCATGTACTTCACTAAAAGTCATTTCACATAAAAAGCCAGTTGCAGATTGCCTGCAAATATCATAGGCGTTAAGTGAGGAGTGCCTGTAAGATTTTTACTATTCATTTTTTTCTCCGACAAGGAGAGTATATTTTCACTCCTGTTTGTTTGCTTGTTTATCTGTTAGCAGGATTACTCAAAAGCTAAAAGAGAGATTTGGACCAAATTTGGCGGGTAGATAGCCCATGTACCAGGGAACAATCGATTAGCTTTTGGGACTGATCCAGATCATATTACACATTCTGGATCTGGAAAAAAATTTTTGTAAAGCCCTAATCAGTGATGAGAAAACCCAACCCACTATGAAGAGTGGTTTAGAAATTATGTTCCCCTTGTTGGAGAGATTCTCTCCACTGAATGCCCCTCTATAGCAGTTGCATTATGGAAAGGAAAGTTATTTAGGTTCCATCATATAGTCAACAGAAATCTTGTTAAATATACAGTAGTTCTGACCCAAGCTTCGGCAAATCTGTGTGTTCTGAATAGAAAGGGAGGGAGGGAAAGATCTTAAGTTGATGATTCTCCAACATTTTGGACAACATAGTAATTCTAAATTTTTTGTGTTTCAGTAAATATATTATTGTAGAGAGTAATGTTCTCCATCTCAAGTTGGATAATTAGGCATTGTTATAATTCAACATAGTAATTCATAATTTTCTTATGTTTCAGTAAGTATAGTAATTAGGCTTTGATAAAATTCAGGTACACTCAAACCTCGGTTTAAGGGACTAAATGGGGAATCAACTTGTCCCTTACTTGAAAATGCCCATTGTTTTACCACATATAAAGACAATATTGTTATGAAATTCAATGATTGTTTCACTGATTTATATGATTTTGAATATTATTTTACGGGTACTGTATAAAGAAACATATTAATGTGTATAACCTAGACATTAAGTATCATTTTTGAATGGTCTTGTCCATTTGTCAGGTAGAATATGGAGTCCTTTAAATCTAAAATCTCTTAAATGGAGGTCCCTTAAATTGAGATTTGAGTGTACAGTAGATTCTTGTAATGTCTCTTTATTTTTTATTGTTTAGTTTTTAATGTTCTGCCAGTAAATCCAGAGTAAGATGGAGAAACATATTTTAGTTCCACTGATTCACAAAAAAAAATGATTTGCCAGTTCCTCAAATTTCAGTATTAGTTGTATGGAAAAAGCTTAATATTGTGGAGAACATCCCTGACTTATAATGAGGTCTATCATTAAACACCAACTAATACTAACACTAGTTCTCTCATGGTCATTGCAAGGAAGGTTGCCTCTTTATACTTGCACACTATGTGTCTGCTGCAGCCGTACAGTATGTGTAAAAGTAAGTATTGTATTATGTAATCATTTTATGGGATGTACTTTGTACTAATTTCATATATGCTGGTGAGACCTGAAATGTTATTGAGTATGAGTTTAATAATTTACTTGAGAAGAAATATGGGCTTTAGCACTGTCAAGAGGGAGGCTTATGAATTTTAATCTGTCCCAACAGATCCCCTCTGAGCTAAGTAAAATCATTTTGGTAGCCAGAATTGAAGTAAAAAATTGTCATCATTGCAGTGATGTGTTTTTTAATCATTTTTGGAGTGTTTTACTTATGTTGAGGAGGGACTCCATGGGCTACATATATTAAATACATACATTAGAAACAATCTCCATTATCTCCAGTGTGTGTGTGTGTGTGTGTTTTTTTTTTCCAAGGGATTTGTAGTGTTCTTGGTGTGAAGGGGTTAATAGTGTTACTGTAGTTTTCCAACCCTCACTATGAAAGGTCTCCCCTGAACTTAATAAAAATGTCTAGTGGCAGTCTGAGAAAATAAAACATCATCACAGTGAAGGAGTTAACTTCCATTAAGTTTGTGGCATATTTTAGGTTCTGTATGAAAATACATTATTTGTGTGTGTTAGTTGCTGGATACCAGTTAGCACTACCAACACAAACTACAACCCACAAACAATCCTCATTGCCTTCACTGTAATAAGCTTCCACACCACAATACATTTACGCCTCATGCAAATTACTTTCAACCCAGACATTCCATCGACATGACCTCAACAAAACATCTCTGAGAGTGCTCTGCTGAAGTGGCTGGTGTCCTGCAGTCCACCAGGTTCATTTCCAGATGGACCTGAGGCAGCAGCATCGCTAACAACAGGGTGATAGCGTAGTGCTGAGAAAGTTTCCATTAACTACCTGCCAGTCAAAGTAAGAGCTTAGAAATATCTTAGCTTTTATTTTCTTATACTATTACAGTAAAACCTCGATGTAACAGACTTCAGTAGACCGGAATTTGCTTTATCGGGCTCGGAAAAAGTCCGATAAAGCCAGAAGCAGTCTGGACTGCCTGGCCACTTCAGCTATGTTCACCACAATAAGGTAAATAAAAGACATGTATACATGTATATCAGTGTACAGCATTGTATTATTTTATACATTATACCTTGTGATTAATGTAGTGAAGTTTTAACACGGTACAGTACTGCAGTGGTAGTCAAAACCGTTTAAAAACTGTTTCATGCGATCCGGACTAATGTCTGATATATCGGAAAAAGTCCGGATTAGCAGGGGGAAGTTCGGATGTCACTTTTATTGGAGTTTCGCATTTTGTGGAATGGTTTGGGCCCCAATTAGTCTGTTATAGTGAGGTCTTACTGTATTATTATTACATGTATTATTGTATTATTACATATAGTATTGTTATTATTATTATTATTATTAGGTGGTGGCGACCATCATCCACTCACTTGATGTAGTGCTGCCTACTTCTTCCTTAGCCTTTATCATTCTTTTTCTGTGCCTGCCCTCCTCTCTTCCTATTTCTCCCATCTTTCCTGTCACTTCTTACTGCTTTTCTTTCCTTTACAGGTGGCTTTACATTGAGTGTCAAGCCAAATGGTTTCCTGTAAGCCAAGAAACCATTTACAGTGCTGGGTGGTAACCATATAACCAAACTATATGTGCTCCCTACGTGTCAACAAGTGGGTTGGTGGAGGGTTAGTGCCCCTCCCCATAAAATAACTCAAAGTCAAATGGCCACCCCTTACGGGATTATGGTGTCTGGCAGTAGATAGATAGATTATTATTATTATTATTATTATTATTATTATTATTATTATTATTATTATTATTATTATTATACTTAGATGTATATATATATATATTATGTGAGGTATATTTAAATGGCCTTTAAGAATACCTTTGTGTATACATAATCTTGTTACACTGATTTTCCAGAAGTAGAGGATAAATGACACTGTATATTGTTTTTGTTTGTTTGTTTGCTTTTTACAAGGAAACCTCTCATTATTCAGCCTCTCCATTATTATGAAAGTATACTACTGTATATACTGGTATAAAAATATGACACTGACTCCTGTGCTCATGCATTCACTCATCCATCCATTTGCTTTGGTTTATAGTACAATATAATCAGTCCTGTGGACTGTAAACTCCATTTTCACCACAATATGTTGAGCAGATGATACAATTATCATCATAATCACAAGTTTCTTATCAGATTTGGGTTACAAATCAGTGAAGAAGGACATTACAGTTTCTGTCTCACTCCAACCACTCCCCCTTCCCGTATTATATGATGTACTATGGATGAGTGAGGCTGGATGCTTTCATCTTAAATGTCAGGACCAACTTGCCTAGCCCTGGACTCCTACGCTCCTCATGGGGCAACGTAGGAGCAGTACAGAAGTTAGAATTCCTTGCCATTCATTCTCATACTGAATATGTAGTACTATAATTATTATATTTTAAGAGTGGTAAGGATTAGGAATCCCCATCTTGTACACTTCCTCCAGGCATTAGTCCAGAAAATCTCAGATGTGAACCTTGTGCCAGCCCAGGGCCTGCCAGAAATAGGGAAGTTCAACTGTGTGGCCTGTGAGAGATGTGAATGGTGAATGTGTGAGATTGGAAGTAGGGAATGTGTTAAAGGATCCAAGGTATGATGTAGTTGTGTCATATGAAGTGGATGAGTAAGAGGGTATGAAGTGGGTAAGGTCAAGTATCTGCACCCATGGGTGGTAAAAAGAGGGGGTTGCTTAGTTGATGAATGATAAATGGCATAAAGGAATTAAAAGATTATGACTGTATGTCAGGCTTAATTTTAAGATGGCAAAATTGATGCTGATGATCACATATGCAACTAGTAGTGACAGCTATGAGAAAATGAAGAAGAGGTTTGAGACCAGCTAAATGGAGTGATAGGACAGATGCTAGTTACTGTATTCAGTGTTAGCTATGCAATATATACTGTACAGTACTGTATTAATAAGATAAATGACTGACAGGAGAATCTTAATTTGTAAAGTGTAAAGTAAACCACTAAGGAAGAAATGTCAAAAAGCCTCTTAGCCCCATGAGAATACAACTCTTGGCCTCCTTGCCATCCTTCTGAGTGGGCGATGTGGATGTTTTAGTACGACCGGGTAGGATAAGCGATAGTGATGGTGATGGTGGCTCCTCCTTGGTTCCTTTCTGTTAGATGTGGGAAAGTGGTAGGTGGGTGGAGGAGTGGTCAGGGCAGGGATGTGGACTGGGGGAGGGGAGACAGGTGGAGCATAGTACATGAGGGGCTGAGGTGGAGCCCGCTCGTTTCTGTAGTGGCCGTGCACTGGATAACGAGGGAAGGTGTCGACCAAGGGGACATATGGGGGCTTCACTCGGTCCTTGAATATCCAAGGAGACATCTCAAAGCCTGATGGATAAAAAGAGGTGGTTGGGATTATATCATCATCATCACCCAGTTTCTCAGTATTATTTTGTCTATCTCTATCATCCAAGTTTCCCCCCCCCCCCCCCAACCAGTAGAAGAGGGGCTCAGGACTAGGCTACCCATCCCTGATATTTAAGTCATGAGTGAGTAGCATCATGTGAGCAGTAAACTCCAGTCACCTGTTAGATATGTTCCCTTATGGCTTCTCTCTGACTGGGACCCCATAACCCACTAGACCACCAGATGTCACTTAAAGATATATTTACCACCCATCTTAGTAAGGGATTTCCTGACTTACAGGTAAACATTTGGCTTATCACTCAGAGCAGAGTTACCAAAAGGCAGCACTATATCAGACAGTGGGAGCCACAACCACTCATAGATTATTCTATAACACTTTTTAACACTTCTCATTTCGTATTCCATTACCATACTATCCTTCATTTAAGTAAAGTCCCTTACCTATGTCATTCCCAAGGAATATTTTGCGCCACATATCCCTCTTCTTGGCAACCAGAGCCAACAGCTGCAAGAATACTGACATTTTACATAAATCAGCATTCAGTTAAAATAATATAATAGCAACAGTAATATTATAATAATAATAATAGTAATAATAATAATAATAATAATCCATCTGTTTATTGCCAGATGCATTAATCCTGTAAGGGGTGGCCACAAGCAAATCACCTCCATATCACCCTGTTGCTTGCCATTTCACTGCCCTCCCCCTAGCTCTCACCCCCCTCTCTCATATACCTCTCCACTCGATCTCCCCCTTGATCTCCCACCCTCCACTTCACTCACATACACTATCCCCATTAGTCTCTCCCTCCCCATCTTCTCCACGTGGCCAAACCACCGCTGCATTTCTCCTGATGCTTTCTATCACATCCACATCCACACCACAACGTTCCTCCACTTCCTCATTTGTCAGTCTGTCTCTCCATGTAACTTCACATGCTTCTCTTAACTTACTCATTTCCATTGCTGTCACTCTTGACCTTTGCACTTCCAGCAAGGTCCAAGCTAAACTTCCATACGTTAGAGTTGGTTTCACAGTAGTATCATGCAACAACATTTTTACTTCCATGCTCACTTCCCTATTTCTTATTACTGCTTTCAAACAGCCAGCCACCTTTCTTCCATGTTGTACCCTATCAAGCACTTCATCCTCCAGACTTCCATCCTTACTCATCACACTATCCAAGTACTTAAATACACTCATTTTCCATTTCCTCATCATCCAACTTCACTTTTCATTCAGTGACTTCATTTCTCTCAAAGACCATAACTTATACTCTCCCATACATTCACCTTTAGATTCCATTTCTTACACACTCTGCCAAACTCATTCACCAAGCCATGCAGTTCCCTTTTGTCTTCACTTAGCAGTACAGTATCTCTGCAAACAACAGTACAGGGAGTTTCCAAATGCTGCCCTCTCTCATTAGGGTCTCTACAACATCCATTGCTCTACCCTGTATCTCTTTTCCATATACAGATTGAATAGCCTTGGAGACATGACATCCATGTTTTAATCCAACATTCAGATAGAAAAGAAAAGTTCACCCAGTTCACTAACCACACGCACTGCAGCCTTAGCACCCTTTCATATTGTTCATCGCATTCAACAACATCCCATTTACTCCATATATTCTTAGTATTTTCCACATTCCTTGTCTATCCACTCTGTCATATGCTTTCTCCAAATCCATGGAGGCCACTTATAACTTCATTCCCTTCTCTAGGAACTTTTCCACTAAAGACCAAAGAATGAATATCTGATCTGCACATCCTCTTCCTTTCCTAAAACCTCTCTTTTCTTCTCCAACTAATTCCTCTGGTATTTTCCTAACTCTGTCAGTAATATCCTACCATATACTTTGCCTATAACACTAAGAAGACAAATGCCCATATGATTACCATACACTTCTTTTTCCCCCTTTTCCTTTGTTTCATTCGTTCATTGTCCAATCTTATGTCGCCCCACAGAGGAGCGTAGGAGCCCGGGGCTAGGGGAATAATTATTCCTGACTTCCAATCCTCCAGAACTCAGCCTTCCTCCCAGGCCAGTCTGCATGTCTTCCATATCCATTCCATTACTATCTCTCCCCCCATGCTTCAGCATTTCAAAACACACTCCATCAATTCCTGGGGCTTTCCCCCTTTTGACTTTCATCATTGCTTCCACTACTTCCATCCTACTGACTTTGTCCTCCCTTCTCATCACTCTTCTTCTCCCACCCATTCCCCAGCCACTTATACTCGCATTACTTTCATTCGCAATGTTAAACAGTTCATTAAAGTTTTCTCTCCATCTGCTCACATTTTTTCCATTCTCCACTATACTGTATATCTACCATTTTTACCTTTCACTCCCCTATTAACTTTTTTATCACCCTAATTCTCATTACCTCCTTCCAGAACATTTTGTTACGTTCCCATCACCTTACACTCATATTCCTTCAAAATTCCTCATCCACTCTCATCTTTCTCTTACTAATCTTTTCACCTCTCTCTTCCTGTATGACTCTCTCTTGTGTCTCTCAACTTTCTCCATGCCTCTCCTTCCCATCCACTCGGTATATGCTTTCTTCATTTGCACCACAGCTTGTCTCGCCTCTTCATTCTGCCATGCTGTTCTTTGCACCCCCTTGTGTCTTCTCTTCACACCACACACCTCCTCACATGCTGCACGGATTTCTGTGAAAATGTTACACACGTCTTCCGCCTCCCCCATCTTCTCCAGATTGCTCCTTCACTTTGCTCTTATATTCTGCCTTTTTCCATCCATTTACAACCTTTCTACCTTCCTTGTATGGATTACTTCCTCCTGTCCTTCCCTTCTTCTATTCTTCCATTGCACTCGAACTTGACTTTCCCCACCACCAAGTGGTGGTAAGAAAGTCCACTTCCCCAAGCTCTGTGTGCTCTTGCACCCATTACACACCTTCTCTTTCTATCATCCACACACATAATCAGTCATTGCCTTCCGTTCATTCAGTTCACCACCCGCCCTTATCATCACTCGCCACATATACCCATGGATCATTTTGTGCCTAAAGAGGGTATTTGCTATCACCAACCCCCTTTCCACAAAAATGTCTACTAGAGCACTGCCATTTTCATCCAGTAATAATAATAATACAGTAAAACCTCGATATAACGGACTTCAGTAGACTGGAATTCACTTTTATCGGACTCGAGGAGCTACCGGACTAAACCCCTATATATCGGAAAAAGTCCGATATAGCCAGAAAGCAGTCCGGACTGCCTGACAACTTCAGCTATGTTCACCACAATAAGACAAGTAAAAGACATGTTTTTCAGTGCATAGTACAGTATTATTATACCATTTGATTAATGTAGTGAAGATATAACACGGTACAATACTGCAATGGTGGTGAAAACTACCGATTCAATCCGGACTAATGTCTGATATATCGGAAAAAGTCCGGATTAGCAGGGGTAAGTCCGGATGTCGCTTTTATTGGAAAATCGCATATTTCGGACTGGCCTGAGCCCCAATTAATCCGTTATAGTGAGGTCTTATTGTAATAATAATTCTACCCATACCTGGTGCTAACTTAATAACATGAAAAGTAATTTATATCATTAAAAAATGGTACTCTCTTACAGTATAATGAATGTTGTTTTGTCATCAATTGCTCAAAAAATGAACAGTTGTTTTCAGTTACAGTTGCCCTTGAATCGCTTTACCCCCATCAGTTCGTTTATGCATTTTTTCATTTTGTTTCTGTTACCTTTTGATGAACTTGTTCAGTTTTGGAAGAAAATTCAAGTTGTAAAGGGGTTTATGGAGACTTTCTATTCCTGTGATAGAAATGATTTTCCCAAAGTTAACAGAATTATCTGTACTGCGTGTAACAGGAATAAACATTAAAAAATTGCACAAGATTCAAGTGATGAATAAAGTAAAGAGTGAGTGTGTTTTGTACTTGTAACCCAATAACTGTGAGTTGAAACAATACTTAAACCTTTTTCACATAAACTGCAGTAGTGTTTTACCATAACGCTGTACTTTCTAGCTGCATAACAAGGAGGACCACACAGTCAGGGACGTAAGTTTACACAGTATTTCACCACTTCCTTTTTTTGCACTCCCTCTACCAGCTGATATTGCAAAGCTTAGAGAATTGGTATGTTTCTCTTCCCATAAATGATTCTCTTTTTGATATGCCAGGGAGGACATGCTGTAACTATGAGATAGATGCAGTAGAATAGTAGGCAAACTCTTGTCCCTGCATCAAGTAAAGTACTGTTACACTGTATTTTATAAGACTATTCTTTCATATAAAATGGTTAAATGTACCGTGACAGGTGACATTCATTTGTTGATTCGTGTGTGTGTGTGTGTGTGTGTGTGTGTGTGTGTGTGTGTGTGTGTGTGTGTGTGTGTGTGTGTGTGTGTGTGTGTGTGTGTGTGTGTGTGTGTGTGTGTGTAATAATCATCATCATCATCATCATCATCAACCGGACCTCCTTTCCTACCCTAAGGCAGGGTGAGGAATAGCAATATCCAGACAGCCCAAATTTGCCCAATCCAGTGGGCCACACTTCCATTCACTCATCATTCAAGCCCACGGAATCCTGGCTCTATCAGATATGCCAAAAATATTCACCACGTTCAGTAGCTTCACATAAATGTATCCGATAGAGTCAGTCCAGACGCTGCCACATTAAAATGGGGTGCCAGATCCCTAATCATGCACTTCTCTTCACAACATTCATCCAGCCATCTCGATCTCTTGTCCGTTCCCTAGCCTCACCGACTTCCAAACCTCTCTTCCTCACACAATCATCCACCATATCTCTCCACCTTTTCTTTGGCCTACCTCACCTCCTCCCTCCTTCAGATTCGCTCAGATGTACCTTTTTCACCATTCTGTTGTTATCCATGTAGAGGTGCTGGTATGTAGGAGGACTGCTGGGCCTTGATAGCAGGCTGTGAAGCCTATGCCCAGAGTCGGACACATAAAAAAAAAAAAAAAATCTCTCCACATGACCTTACCATCTCAGTACACTCTCTTCGATTGTGGTGTCCACAGACTTCCTGACTCCACATCTTTCACAAATCACATTATTTCGTATCCTGTCCACCCATTGTACTCCACATACATTCCTCAGCAGTCCCATCACCACTGCTCTTACTCTTCATTTTCATGCCACACCACAGTCTCACATCCATATGTTATAGTTTGCACTAACACTCCTTCAGTGGCAGCCAGTGGCTGAAAATACACCATATCTTAATCTAGTATCCTAATCTAAGGGGGGTCAACAGGCTGACCTTGGCTGCTCCTGTTGTGTGTGTGTGTATGTGTGTGTGTGTGCACATGCATGCACACATGCATGTGTGTGTGAGAGAGAGACTAGGTGAGTGTGTGTATATTATATTCAAGAAAGAAAGAGGTTGTGTGGGGGTGACTTTACCTTAAAGTAGTCATCAAGAGTGAGAGTGTGAGTGAGTGGGATCAGGGCCAGCCATATCAGCACGCCCCACCACCTCTCCATCCTGCCCTGTCTGGCTCTCACTCTTGAGGAGGCCTTATTCATTTGTCTCCTGGAATATTACAGTTGTGTTAGATATAAGGGTTAAAGTCTGAGGCATGGCTGTTGTTTACTGCTGGCAAAATGCCATTCGGGTGAATTAATTGCCACAGAAAAACCTCCCTTATCCAAGAATTCCATTAGAGCTTACCAAACTGTATAAGGACAAGAACATAAAAAGATAACAGCAGGAGCCAGTTGACCCATAACAATAGCTCCTTTAATAATGACTAGAGTACTGGCATATAGGTAGTAAAGAACAAGGTTCTCCTCTACCTTCCAAACCTTCCATCCAAAACTAGGAGGAATGAGAGAAGGAACACTCAAAACAGCAACTGTATGTTTGTTACTGTGGCAATGTTGGACATGGTTATCATTAACAGTTTGAGAACTAGGGTTAAACAAGAGCATTCCAGAGGAGTGATAGGAAACAGGCAGGGTACAGAAGATAAGATATAAAAATATGGTAGTTAGAATGGACCAGATTAATATCTAATAGATCAGAATGGAGAAATTTGGGAAGTGTCTGTCCTGCTGTGTTCTTATGTTAATATTGTATTGTGGTTGTGAAACTTTGCACTGGAGTGCAGTAGATTTTTACATTATCATCCAGTTTCATTTTACTCAGTATGAGATTGTGGAGAGAGGGGGGTGTGAGTTGGGAGCATGGTAGTGAAATGGCAGGGGACAGAGTGACATGGAGGCAATTTGTTTGTGGCCACCCCGTGCGGGATTGAGGCGTCTGGCAATAGAGAGATAGATTGATAGATAACTAAATTTCAGTACGTCTTGCATAATGTTGGGTTGAAAAAAGACTGATGGGAGCTAGTACCAGACCAAAAACAGAAGCCCACCATGGGAAATATGCTAAGTACAGTACACAGGTCCACTCAGATGTAGCTTATGGCCTGTAGTGGAACATCCATATGCTGTTTCTCTAATTTAAGGTAGAACAAAAAGAAAAGCCAATCCTTTATTATCCCTTTGGGGGTGAAGGAGGGCCTGAAACTAAGCTACTGGAGTCCAGATCATTTAAGTCATTAGAAATCACTGTCCCTGACACCATTTAAGTGACAAAGATCTTTTGCTACTTCATGGATTTGAACCATAGTTATAATGAGAACTAACTGTTGGTTTTGTTGTTGTTGTGTTGTTGTTGCTGCCCTATAGGCTTATCTGAATGCAGACCTGGTGGACTTCAGGTTGATTTCCCTTTTCCTGCAATCCACCATCCTCTTTGCCAGGGATAGGGAGGGAGTTGAGGATCATTTGCATAACTGATTATAACAGTGCCACCTTGTGAATGTGTCCCACTCCAGCACCATGACAAACTGGTCTTACTGAATTAATTGTGTCCATATCTAATGGTATACAAGTACTGTACTGTCTATGATTTTCCTGGGGTGTTTAGCCTGTGATGCTTGAAAATTTGATATAGAAGTGGATGATGAAAGTTCTGTAATTTGTATATTCCCAGTGTACTGTACATAAATTGTACGAAAGGTTTTAAAAGAAACACTGTGGTGATTATCCATGTGGTGTGAATGGAGAGTAAGAAGGCAACCAAAAGAATATGAAAGGGAGGTGATTAGAAGGAGGAGAAGACAACAAGTGGTGAGACGAAATAGGAGAGTGTGTAAAGAAAGGTGGTGTTTGTGGGAAGAGGAGTTATTACTAAGTAAGGATGGAAATGCCTGGAGGTTCTTTTGTCTTGGCCACACCTCACTGGATGCAGTATCAGGAATTAACCATTAGAAAACACTCACTCTGCATTATAATTGCACAGGGCATTTAAATTAACCACATAAAAACACAGTTTAAGCAACACTATAGTTTTCTTGTATTTTATTCTTCTGCCACTAGATGCTTGTATTAAACTCATAAAGGAATTAGTGGTAACAACAACCAACCATTCCACCAGTCCAAGTAGGAAAGTTTATGAATGGAATAAACTCATCAGCAGACAGCAAGAATAATACATATACAGTATAAATATACTGTATATATATACAATATATACATACATACATA
>JAGKTI010017341.1:2992-18596 GCA_018397915.1 Birgus latro | reverse complement strand
TTAATTATCGTTTATGATAAATATAAACAATTCACGCTACGTTATATATGTGCTTTATTGGTATTATTTACATTACGGTATATGACATTACTATGATTCACAGTCTGTCCAGTGCGCAGAGCCATCTACCGGAATATTAGCTTTGAAAGCACCCCATTGCAGCATTTTGATAACACCCTGATTTGGTTGTTAATTTTCTCCCGGCAAATGGACTAGTGGTGAAGTTTGCTTGCCGCAGAATCTACATCGTGGGTCCTCGTAACATCCCCTAGTTGTATGCCCCCACCTGCTACATCTAAGGCATACGTCATCCTTTTCTTTGTAGGGGGAAAGGAGACGGTTTCCTAGACCATTCACAAAAACGTTTCCTGCCACCTCACATTTTATTAAGGCTATCACCTGGCTCCTCTCTTTACTTTTTACTCTACTTCTTTTGGCCCAGACAAATCGTGGATTGTCCAGGACATATAAATGTAATAACATTGGTCATCTCCTCATTGCTTACCTCAAGTACCTGCAGAATTACGCCGTCATAGCCAGTATTGGTTAGGGAATCCACTGCCTCTTGGGTCACTGACAGTTATGTATGGACGGTATGTTCCTTCCTCCAATACCGGCTTGAACGGCTTGCGTTCATGCCGGAGTCTGACCGTCCATAGTAGTTTTTGTTCAGAGGTCATAGTGCAACTACGTGGAAAGAGCAGCCTATGCCATCCCCGGGCCTCATTTTCCCCACCTCTTGTACCTGAATGTTCACGTGGCGTATCCTCACCACGTGGTTGGCCTAACTCCCCATTCCGGATCTCCTCACGCCCTTTACTTTCTTGTGTTACCTTCGTGTTTTTTTTTTTTATGTCTATCGTCGCTGCTCCTTCTTTTCCATCACTACTTCTGCCTTCCGTGTCCTTAATGTTCCTTTTCGATCTCCTGGGCTTCACTAGCGTGAACCCCTTCTCACCTGCTATTACGTTCATTTCTGCCAGCTCCGGTAGGGCTACAGCGCCTTCACTTATTCCACTATCTGCCATTTTTACTAATATTGTTTTTGAGATGGATGACTGACCGGTAGATAAGCCACCTGTCTTCTGGTAGAGTCACTGATGATTTGCAAGAGGGAGCAGTGTACTGTACGGAGGTCAGAGGTCAACTGAGGAGAGGGAGAGAGAGAGGGGGGGGAGTGAAGACAGCTATGAAATTCAACAAACTAGCTACTTTTTGCAGACATAATAGTGATCTCTCTCTCTCTCTCTATATATATATATGTATGTATGTTAGAGCACCACATGTTGGTGGAGTGGAGATAGATAGATAGATAATACACGTGTATGTACATGTATGTCTCTACCTATCAGTTTATCTTTCTGTTTATCTAATCTGGCTACCAATATGTCAGTCTGCCTTTATGTCTGTGTCTGTATGTTGTCATCCTTTTTCTCACTCCTTTATCAAAAGAAAATAAAAGCCACAGTCTAATGATGAGGGAGTTAAAGTGAAACAGTTTAGTATCTAAAACTAAGACACCTCGTCAGGCACTAAAAATAGGGGGGAGGGAGCTGCACTCAGTTGTGTCAAGAGTGCAAACAACAACAAGGAACGAAGAGCGGACAGAACAAAACATACCGACATGAGCTCGCCGTATAGTGAGCATCAAGGAAACTATTACATGTAAAAGATATAACCTTAAATAGTTAAGACATAGGACTGAGTTGGTGGAAAGATATATTAAGAAAATTATTATTCTCAAATAACCAACCCAATAAACTTTTATCAATAGGATAAGTACCATATGTTTGGCAAAGCAGATGTAAGAGCAGATTCAGTAAGCAAGCTGTGCAAAGAATGTGAATAATAAACCATATTAGCCTGGTCCCGCCCCATACGATGTCCAGTATCCGACATCTGACGAAATAAAGCATTATTAATGTTATGCTACGTATTTGTGGGTCGGTTTCTCGCCCTCAAATACGCAGGCTACAGCGGGTCCCTATTCTAGACTGGGTCGGTAACTCTAAGGAGTAGGACTGGACACAAAAACAAGGCAGTAATTATTACACACATGTATTACAGATATCTTCCCAGAGACAGTAGTACATCAACAAATATATTACAGACTGGGTTGGCCGGGGACGGGTAAACAACTTAACACAGGGTTTTACTTGACGGGAAGTCTGTCACTATACCGGCTGGTAGAAGTATGGTATTATTTACCCAGCACTTATGGCACATAAAATACACTTATGATTTAGGACACAGGAATGAATTTACTACAATTTTCCAAGCTCGTATGGCACTGGACGGCACTGTATAAAAGTTACGTTAATTCCTGTGTCATAGACACCTGTCGGCCGGAAGTCTATCTCAGGTAGAGTCTGCCATGCAGTGATCACTGAAGGGGGGGGACTGCGGTATTCTAGCGGGACATTTGGAGATGCCCAGACGTACCCTAACTAATGTGCCCAGACACTGGGGTGGGTGGAGGTTTAATGCACAAGGGGAAGGCACGATGGGAATAATATATATTCCTTCTGTTAGCCACTGAGGTGTTTCACTCGCTTGCCTGTGTGCTGGGGAGGGAGAGTTTCAATAAACAAGGGAATGGCACAATCGACACAATATTATTGTTCTGTTGGTCACTGTGGTGTTTCGTTCACTGGGGGGGGGGGGTGCGCGGGACTCTACTTGGGATATAAGTGAGGCCAAGGTTACTACCACTGGTGGGCCCTAGGTTGATTCCTCCGTCTGGAGGAAGGGCAGGGTGACGCGCCCCTGGACAGGGCCCCACACGTAGTCATGGGACTAGGGGCTTGGCCCGAAGAGAGCCAGGAGACGGGAATAACGTCGAGTCTGGGGGAGACTCAGGGATGCCTCACCCACAGGTAAGTCACGCCCCGGTGTTCGGGGCAACCAAGGACCCAGGGTACTGGAATCCGGGGCGGCTGGACTGCGGCAACGGCTGGAGGGCAGCGGCTCCAAAAGGGTCATCACACGGGGACCTCGGCCCTAGGGAGTAGTAGACAGGGCCCGACATCGGCTGCGGGGTCTGCTGGGGCTCCGCTTCAGCCGCTGTTCACCCTTGTAAAGTTGCAGGGAACCAAGGCCTCGGACAAGGCCTTGCCACGGCTCGGGGGAGGGGTCCTCTCTGGCTGCAGGTCCTCCTGTGGGAGAGAAGCGGACTGTGACCTGCTCTACCTATGGCCTGACGAGACTGATGGCCGACGTCGGGGTGGCACAGGGGACATCAGCTTCAGGGCGGCTAGTGGCCTGCTCTACCTCTGGCCTGACGTGACTAATGGCCAACGTTGTGGTGGCACAGGGGACAACAGCTTCAGTGCGGCTAGGGGCCAGCTGTACCTCTGGCCTGATGTGACTAATGGCCGATGTCCCAGTGGCATAGGAGGCTGTAGCTCTGGTGCGGCTAATGGCCCATACCAGGGAGCTGAGAGGACTAGTAGCAGAGGGACGGACTGTGGCTGATCCTACCTCGTACTCAGTACGGCTAATGGCCAGTACTGCGGCGCTACTCTGGGGGGAACGTCTACAGGAGTCAAACGACTTATGACCTGTCCTGCCCGGCCGACACGCATCCGTGTCGCGGCCCTGTAGCGGGGGTGCAACTGGGAAACGGACTGTGGCCGGCTTTGCCCCGTACCCGGTATGACTGTGGCCAATACCGCAGCGTTGCATGGAGTTGTAAACTCCACCCCTTACCTGGCGAGTGGAATTTCAGCCAGAGACTAGGCGCTGGCAACTGCTACCTTTCCGGGTCACCACTTGGGAGCAAGAGGGGCGCCGGAAAGTGATACAGGTGTGCCGTTCCTGTTCCCAGCTGCTCCTTGTCAGCGGCGGCCCCCCGGTGGTACTGGGGGGGTTGGGGGTGCTGGTGTCATCTGCACTGGCCGTCGCGTCGTCTGCGGCTCCAACCCCTAACTCCTGTATTTCAATTAATGTTAGGCACTCAACGGCATATTTGTGTTCTTTGATCCAGGTATCAAGACCCCTATCTGTCTCACTCCTGTACGATTTGACACATTATCCCTTGCAAAGAGAGAGGGAAGGTATGAAGTGGAAGGGGGATGGGGTAGAGGGAGAAAACTTTGTGTCGTTAGTAATTATGGGATCAGAATTGGGTTTGGACAGGTGTGGTAAAGGGTGTGAGGGCTTTTGTGCTAAGAGATAGATGCAGTTGAGGTACAGAGTGGTCATTATGACTCTGGCGCTAAGTGTATGAGGGACTTTCAGGTGTCATCTGTCTGCTACCTAGCTGATGAGCCCTAACTCGGTCCTAGACCTGAAAAAGGAACATAACTATTGTGACTATTCTATATGTCTGGATAAACTTGCAAGAGTTACCAGCACTATAGACCATTAAAGTCACTAAAATACTCGTTGATAAATAAAATATCACATCCATGAATGAATATTTTTGGCTATTTTGCATATGCTTACACTGGGCTTCCATTCGGCAATCCCTTACTCACAGTCATTTTGTTGTATTACTGATGAGTTCAGTGTGGCTTTCATATCTACATTCGTATCATCTTTTTGAGTAAGAATAGAGCTTTCTTGAAGCTTGTAATAGCCTTAGTTTTTGGAAATTTATTATTTGTCAAATACCTCCACTTGACATTTGTTCCATACATAATAGGCGACCGTCCCAATGGTGGGATAAAACATAGCTCACTTTTTGCTAGCTCTCGGTGAAGGTGGATGTGCATACGGTTCATTTACTAGACCACTGTGGCGATTAACCAAGGTTTTGAAGTCCACTATTTGCATGATTCGTATGATGTACCTAGATTTGTACAGCAAGAAATAAAAATACAAGTTAGCCTACAGAATGTGCTGCTACAGCTTTCTCCACTGGCAGGCCCAAAGGCCCGCTCCCATGGGAAAATCACAACACAACTGAGGATGTAAATCATTGTATTCCGACGACTTTGTTCAGCTCAGGGGAGACTGAACTGGATGATGAAACAGCTTCATTAACCCCTTTCAGTATGAGTATTATGCTACGTATTTGTGGTTTGGTTTCTCGCCCTCAAATACGCAGGCTACAGCGGGTCCCTATTCTAGACCGGGTCGGTAACTCTAAAGAGTAGGACTGGAGACAAAAACAAGGCAGTAAGAATTACACACATGTATTCCAGATATCTTCCCAGGGACAATAGTACATCAACAAATATATTACAAACTGGGTTGGTCGGGGATGGGTTAACACTTAACACAAGGTTTTACTTGACGGGGAGTCTGTCACTACACCGACTGGTAGGAGTATGGTACTATTTACCCAGCACTTATGGCACATAAAATACACTTATAATTTAAGACACAGGAATGAATCTACTATAATTTCCCAAACCCGTATAGCACTGGACAGCACTGTATGTAAGTTACATTAACACCTGTGTCACAGACATCTGTCGGCCAGAAGTCTATCTCAGGTAGAGTCTGCCGCGTAGTGATCACTGACAGGGGGGGACTGCGATATTCTGGCATACGCTGACTAACGTGCCCGGACACTGGGGTGGGTGGAGATTTAATGCACGAGGGGAAAGCTTAATGGAAATAATATATATTCCTTCTGTTGGTCACTGAAGTGTTTCACTCGCGTGCCTGTGGGTTGGGGAGGGAGAGTTTAAATAACATGGGAATGGCACAACCGACACAATATTATTGTTCTGTTGGTCACAAAGGCATTTCGTTCACTGGGGGGGCGTGGGACTCTACTCGGGATATAAGTCAGGCCACGGTTAGCTATTAGGCTCGTCCAATCTTATACTCTGGGTTCCTGGTCACTTAACTCGAGAATACACTGTAGGGGATCACTCATATGGTATAAGTTAATGCACACAAATATCTGGGTCGAAAGAGCACACACACATATGTAAAGTCCACTCACTTCGTTACCACTGGTTGGCCCTAGGTTGATTCCTTCGTCCGGAGGAATGGCAGAGTGGCACGCCCCTGGACAGGGCCCCACATGTAGTCGTGGGACTAGGGGCTCGGCCCGAAGAGAGCCAAGAGATGAGCCTGTCATCGAGTCTGGGAGAGACTCAGGGAGGCCTCGCCCACAGGTAAGTCGTGCCCTGGTGTTCGGGGCAACTCCCGGGGCAACTGAGGACCCAGGGCACTGGAACCCAGAGTGGCTGGACTGCGGCAATGGCAAGAGGACGGCGTCACCGACAGGGTCGTCACACGGGAACCTCGGGCCGGGGGAGTAGTAGACATGGCCCGACGTCGGCTGCGGGGTCTGCGGGGACTCTGCTTCGGCTGCTGTTCACCCTGGTATAGTTGCAGGGAACCAAGGCCTCGGGTGAGGCCTTGCTACGGCTCGGGGGAGGGGTCTTCTCTGGCTGCAGGTCCTCCTGTAGGAGAGAAGCGGACTGTGGCCTGCTTTACATCCGACCTGATGTGACTAGTGGCCAGCGTCGCGGTAGCACAGGGGACATCAGCTTCAATGCGGCTAGTGGCCTGCTCTGCCTCTGGCCTGACGTGACTAATGGCTGATGTTGGGGTGGCCTAGGGGACAACAGCTTCAGTGCGGCTAATGGCCTGCCCTACCTCTGGCCTGACGTGACTAGTAGCCGACGTCGTAGTGGCGCAGGAGGTTGTAGCTCTGGTGTAGCTAATGGCCCGTACCGGGAAGCTGAGAGGACTAGTAGCAGAGGGACGGACTGTGGCCGATCCTGCCTCGTACCCAGTACGGCTTGTGGCCAATACTGCGGCACCACTCTGGGGGGAACGACTACAGGAGTCGGACAACTTATGGCCTGTCCTGCCCAGCTGACACGTGTCCGTGTTGCGGCCCTGTAGCGGGGATGCAACTGGGGAACGGACTGTGGCCGGTTCTGGCCTGTACCCGGTATGACTGGTCGATACTGCAGCGTTGCATGGAGTTGTAAACTCCACCCCTTTCCTGGCGAGTGGAATTCCGGCCGGAGACTAGGCGCCGGCGACTGCTACCTTTCTGGGTCACCACCTGGGAGCAAGAGGGGTGCTGGGAAGTGATACATGTGCGCCGTTCCTGTTTCCAGCCACTCCGTGTCAGCGGCGGTCCCCTGGTGGTACTAGGGGGGTTGGGGGTGCTAGTGTCGTCTGCTCTGGCCGTCGTGTCGTCTGTGGCTCCAACCCTAACTCCTGTATTTCAATGAGTATTCTAAATGGTAAAATCGTCTGGCAGCAAGAATAAAACTATATCATCGGACTGAAAAAGTTAGGCTTCTGACATCACTTTCTCATTCAGAGCCTTACCTGATCATCATTTGGTACATGTTTTATAATTTGTTTTACTATCCCTTCCAAAAATTGAAGGAATATACATGATTCTAAATGGCACTGGATACTTCTGTCTCTATTACACATAAATATCCAAATTTCAAATAATGCAAACTGACGATACAGTACATGTACATATAGTTTGTTTCTTCAGTTTCATATTTTAAATAAACATTAAGGTGGCAACTTTTTGCTGAGTTGTCTATTAAATGCAAGGTATCATCATCATCATCATCCGGACCTCCTTCCCACCCTAGGACAGGGTGAGGAGTAGCAACGTCCAGACAGCCCAAATATGCCCAATCCATTCACTCATCATTCAAGCCCCTAGAATCCTGGCTCTGTCGGATATGCCAAAAACATTCACCACGTTTTGCAGCTTCACATAAACATATCCTATAGAGTCAATCCAGACTCTGCCTCGTTAAAAAGGGGTGCCAAATCCCTGATCATGCACCTCACCTCACAACATTCGTCTAGCCAGCTCGATCTCTTGTCAGTTCCCTAGCCTCATCGACTTCCAAACCTCTCTTCCTCACACACTCATCCACGATATCTCTCTACTTCTCTTCGGCCTACCTCGCCTCCTCCCTCCTTCAAATTCGTTCTGATACACCTTTTCCACCACTCTGTTCTTATCAATTCTCTCCACATGACTATACCATCTCAGTACACTCTCTTCGATTCTGGTGTCCACTGACTTCCTCACTCCACATCTTTCACGAATCACATTAAATCGTATCCTATCCACCCTCTGTACTCCACATACATTCCTCAGCAGTCCCATCTCCACTGCTCTTAGTCTTGACTTCTCATTTTCATGCCACATCACAGTCTCACATCCATGTATTAAAGTTGGCACTAACATTCCATCATGTAAGCCTCATGCAGCTGCAACACTCAAGCCTCTGTTTCTTATCAAGGCTTTCTTTGCACCAGCTACTTTTCTTCCTTGTGTCACTCTACTTTCGACTTCTTTTGCACATTTTCCTCTCTTTTCTATCACTGTACCCAGGTATTTGAACTCTCTCACCAATTCCAGTCTCCATTCACTGTAACATCGCACTTGGAGTCACCTTCTTTCTCAATAACCATCACTTTACTCTTTTCTACATTTACTCTCAAGGCACGACGGTCACAGACATCAGCAAAACCCTGCACTAGCCGACCAAGTTCTTGTCCAGTATTTGCAAGCAGTACCGCATCATCAACATACAACAAATTTGAGATATTCCATCCATCACCATTCATTACCAGTGCCATCCCTCTCTCCATTATGCGTGTTTTTTACTTCTCTCATCACCCCATCCATATACAAGGTTGTGTGCGACAAGGTTGTGTGAGGTCCCCACAACTGAACAACCATGGGGACCTCACACAACCTTGTTGCACGCCGACACCAATCGTGAACCATTCACTTAGATGCCCATTAACCCCTACACATGCTTCACTACCATCATAAAAACTCTTGACGGCACCTAGCAGCTTATCATCTACACCGTACATGCGCAAAACTTTCCACAATCCTTCTTTGTCCACTTTGTCGTATGCTTTTTCCAGATCCATGAATGCCTTAAACACCTTATGGTCCTTCTCACAAACCTCTGCCATCTGTCTCACTGCAAATATTTGATCCACACAACCTCCGCCACTCCTAAAGCCACCCTGTTCATCACTCAATAGGACTTCTGATATCTCTCTTACTTTCTCTATAATAATTCTCTCATATACCTTCCCTGCCACGCTCAATAAACTTATGCCACTATAATTCTTGCACTCACTTCGCTCACCTTTATTTTTTTTACAGGGGCACAATCACAGCCTTTTTCCACTTTGCAGGTAGTTTCATTCATCTATGCCTTCTTACGTATCTCCAACAAGCACTTCATTCCACTCTCTCCACTGCACTTAATCATCTCTGCATACGCCTCATCAACCCCAGCTGCTTTCCCATTTTTCAGCCGCTTCACAGCACTCTTCATCAGTGCAAGTGCCACATCTCCTGGCACTGCATTCCTTCTCTGCACACCCCCAAAACCAATCATGTTTACAGCTGCTCTGCTCTCTCCATTCCCATTCATCAAGCTTTCAAAAATTCTTTACATCTGGTCCTTACTTCATCCCTACATCCTTCACACCATCACATTTCTTTCCACTTTCACTTCTACATTTCCGCACCTCTTTCCAGAATAACTTCCAATTTTCAGAGTAGTTTGCATTCATTTTTCTTTCTAGATCATCTTTTACCTCCTTAGATTTCCTCTTCACGTGCTTCTTGCTCTCAATATATTCAGTTCTTATTTCAACTACCCCTGTCCTGTAACCACTTTAGCCACTTCATCTTCAACTACCCCTGTCCTGTAACCACTTTAGCCACTTCTTCTTCAACTACCCCTGTCCTGTAACCACTTTAGCCACTTCTTTTCCTGCACCACTCTCTTAACCCATTGGCTCCCAGAGTTCCTGTGCGAGGGATTTTGCTGGAAGGGTGCTAGGCGTACTGCCCTCCACCTGTTGGCTCATAGTCTCGAAGCTCATAGGTCCCTTCCCCGGGGTTCCCTTCTTTATTAAATTTTGAAAATGCCCAGTTCTGTCCCCATTGGGCACTAATGGGTTAACCTCATCATCCCACCATGCCGTACCTTTCTTCTTTGTTGTTACTCTTGCCACACCACACACCGCTTTAGCATTACTAACTAAGCAGTCCTTATAAGCATTCCACAGGCTGTCCAGATACATTTCATTCCAATTCACCGATTCCAACTCCTTCTATACTTTGGTCCTGTAATCATTTGCCATTTCTTTGATCCTCAGCTTCTCAACTTTCAGTCTTTCTCCCTGACTGCTCCAAGTTGTTATATAATTAAAACTCGGCCAGGTAATGTAATTTCGTCATAAATACAAATCAAAGGGTAGCCTAGTGGCAAAGTTATAACACTAGTAATAAAAGTAACTAGGCATTTTTTCTTCTTTCTGGTGCACAAGTGCAAATCATTAATTCTTTTTGTATATCAACTAATTCTCTCTCTCTCTCTCTCTCTCTCTCTCTCTCTCTCTCTCTCTCTCTCTCTCTCTCTCCAGTAAGCGAGTTTTGAATCTTGACGTTACTAGGATATTGATAATGATGAAGGCTGATAAGCAGTCCCTGATTTGTTTTGGCAGCCTCTGAATTTGGTTATCGCATTTAATCCCTTTAAGTCAGTATAGTTCATTCTCAAACATTGACACAGGACGGACGAAACAAGCACTATTTGGCAAACAAGCATGGTCTGTTCTTTTCAGTCCCTTTAATGCGCATGTGCGAGTCTCGTGACGATATATAAAATGCTTAAATTTACAAATTACTAAATTGCAGATAGTACAAGGACTGTCAGTACGAAAGTTGATGTTAATAATGTATAATAGGCAGGCCTTCATATATATATATATATATATATGAAATACAGGAGTTAGGGGTTGGAGCCGCCAACCACACGGCGACCGGGGCAGACGACACCAGCTCCCCCAACCCCCCCAGATCACTGGGGGATTATCGCCAACACAGCGCGGCTGGGAACAGGAACGGCCTACCTGTTTAACTTCCCGGCGCCCATTTTGTGCCCAGGTGGTGGCCCGGAAAGGTAGCAGTCGCCGGCACCTTGTCTCCGGCCGGAGCACAGCTCATCAGGTAAGGGGTGGAGTTTACAACTCCACACAACGCCGCAGTACCAGCCATAGTCGTACCGGGTATGGGGCAGAACCGGCCATAGTCCATTCCCCAGTTGCTTCCCCACCACAGGGCCGTGACACGGACGCGTGTTGGTCAGGCAGGACCGGCCAGCAGTCGTCCGTCTCCTGTCGGTGTTCCCCCCAGAGCGGCACAGCAGTACCGGCCACGAGCCGTACTGGGAATGAGGCAGGATCGGCCATAGCCCGTCCCTCAACTGCTAGTGACCCTAGTTCATCGGCACAGGCCATAGCCGTCCCGGAGCTCACCTCCTGTGCCCTCTCGACATCGGCCACAAGTCACGTCGGGCCAGAGGTAAGGCAGGCCACAAGCCGCCAGGAAGCTATCCTCCCGGCCACTCGGGCGTCGGCCACAAGTCACACCAGGCCCAACAAAGTGCAGGCCACAAGCCGCCAGGAAACATTCACCAGGCAGGCCACAAGCCGCCAGGAAGCTATCCTCCTGGTCACTCAGGCGTCGGCCACAAGTCACGCTAGGCCCAACAAAGAGCAGGCCACAAGCCGCCAGGAAACTGTACTTCCCTGTACCCATCAGGCGTCGGCCACAAGTCACATCGGGTCAGGAGCAAAGCCAGCCACAGTTCGCTTCTCCCCTACAGGAGAACCAGCAGTCAGAGAGGACCCTACACCCGAGGCGTGGTAAGGTCTTACCCAAGACCTTGGTTCCCTACAACTCCACCAGGGTGACCAGCTGCTGGACCAGAGCCCCCGCAGACCTCGCAGCCAACGACAGGCCCTGTCCACGACTCCCCCGGCCCGAGCTGCCCGTGAGGCGACCCTGACGGCGCCGCCGCCCTCGAGCAGTTGCCGCAGCCCAGCCACCCTGGGCTCCAGTCCCCTGGGTCCCCTGTTGCCCCAGGAGTTGCCCCGAACACCAGGGCGCGACCTACCAGTGGGCGAGGTCTCCCGCAGGCGCTCCCAGACCCGACGTCAGGCCCGGCTCCTGGCCCTCTTCGGATCGAGCCCTTAGCCCCACAGCCACGTGTGGGGCCCTGCCCAGGAACGCGCCACTCTGCCCCTGTTTCCCTCCTGACGGAGGAATCAACCTGGCCCACCAAGTGAGTGGACTATCTATATATGTGTGTGTGCCCTTAGACTCAGTTATAGTGTGCATCGACAGATATCTCACGAGTGATTCCCTACAGTGTATCCCCAAAGTGAAGTGACCAGGAACCCCGAATAAGATTGAACGTGCCGATAGATAGAACGTGGCCTGACCTATATCTTAAAGGTAGAGTCCCGCCGCCCTGAACAGTCTTGGTGATAATCAGGAAATACCCGTTGTGTCATTGTACCTTGCGTTGGTGTTTACGCTTTACCTCCCCTGTGTTCAGTTAAACATTCACCCAGCCCTTTGTCCCGACGTGCTTAACCCGGGCATACTAAAATACCACAGTTCCCCTTGCTAATGATCTTTACGGGCAACCCTACCTGAGATAGACTTCCGGCCACCAGGTACCTGAAATACAGGTGTAACGTAAATTATATATATATATGTAGTGCCGTCCAGTGCTATACGGCTTTTAGAGATTGTAGTAATATCATTCCTGTATCCGGAGATATAAATATGTTGTATGTACCATGAGTGTCGGGTTGATAGTACCATACCTGAAAAAGAAGGTATAGTGACAGACAGCAATTGTATACAGTGTTCACTTACCGCTGGCCAACCCATTGTAATATCTGTGATGTATTGTTGTTCTCTGTGAAATATCTAGAATACATGTGTAATATTTACTGCCTTGTTTTTGTGTCCAGTCCTACTCTTAGGAGTTACTTCCCGGTCTAGAATAGGGACCCGCTTTAGCCTGCGTGCTTGAGGGCGAGAAACCGTCCCACAAATACGTAGCACAACATTGGTGGCTAGCGGTGGTTCTTGACCCGGACGGTGAAAAAGGACTGGAAAACTTTTTGTGAAAATGGCAGCCAAAACACATGTACCTCTACCAAAATTTGACCCAGAACAATGCGACATAACTACTTACTTGCAATTGGTCAAGCCATTGCTTGATATTGGTTTTGAAGAAGATAATCAGAAAATTGCTGTCACTCTACCTTACTTGGGAAAGGCGGTAGCTAGCATAGCACCAAAAATAGTCCCAGACCTCACATGGGCCAGATTTACAAGAATTGTTGTAGACACTATCACCCCGTCATTAGGGAAAGTTGTCACAATTTCACAACTAGATGCCCTTAGATATGACGGGGATTTGGACAATACGTTGGTCCAAGCTAGGCGACTTGTCACCACCGCATACCCGGATGCCGAAATGAATACCCGGGATGAGCATATCTTTAATACTCTCCTTAGAGTTAAGGAACATTTTACCATTCATGACCCGATGGGAAATTTGGACCTCGACGTCCAACTCATACGCCGCCTTCTCGCAGCCCGCCCCAACATGCCACAAATCGGGGTTGTGAGCCGGTTCCCGACGAAACCCCCACCCACGCAGCCCCAACCCTCTCCAGCCCCACCGCGAGACACCTCCGCCTCGGCTCTCCCAAGAGCCCACCCTACCAGGAGGCAGTCGCCCCAGGACGACAGTGCAAACCTCATCACTATCAATCCGTGGGAGTTCACCGCCTGTAACAGCCGCTGCCCACTTCACGACATTCGTGAACAGCTCAACGTGGCATGCAGAAGAAGAGCCGATCCACTGAGGCGCCACCCAATGCTGGCAGTAGAGGAGGGCCCTGCAAACCCCCAACCCCCTCTCGTTGAGGAACCTGATGCCGGCTGCGAAACAAAGGCCCAACTGGTGCTGGATTTTGAGGATTGCCCCCACACCTCCCCACGGTGGCGGGGGCCACCTCTGCCCAATACCGACCCCCGGTTTATGATAAAATGAAATTACAGGGGGTCAAGGCAAGACTCCTGGTGGACACGTGAGCCGCCAGGTCTTGCTTATATACACACTCTTACTCCCGCCACCAGGGAGCTTTTGGGCCCCTTCTCCCCACTTCAGCCCGCCTTATAGACGCGGGGGAAGGCTCCCTGCCTATCCGTGGGGAAACATGGGCCCTACAAGCGACGACACATCAACAAGCCTCCACTCATCATCCATTCATCATATTTGACTCGTCCTGCCGTGCGTATGACGGTTACTTGGAGCCAGACCTACTGCAAAAGCTCCACACGCACATAGACTGCCACGGGAGACGACTTCAGTTTTGGCAGCCCCCCCAAGAACCCAAAAGCATATGTACGTGCACAATCCAGGACAGCGCCCCCCTCTCCTCCTAAGCCGGCCCCCGGCCCCACATTCCCCGCGACCGTCGCATTCTCTCTCACCATTCCTCCCCACCATGAAGCGTGGTTAAAAATCAACAAGCCCACAGGGACCCATTCCCTATTTTCCCCCAGTGTCCCCACGGGGCCCCTTGCTGCCTGCCTAATGTCGCCGACCTTCCTTCCGCCCCACCTGAACGCCATCAAAGTGGCAAACCTAGTGGCTACACCCCTCACTCTGCCAAAAGGACTTTTGGTCGGCGACCTAGAGCCAGCAGAGCCGTGCGACATCCCACCCCTAGAATCACACCTTCCTCCCCTTCCTCCGTTGCCTGAACACTTATCTGCACATCAGGCCGAGACGCTACACCACCTACTGCTCGAGCAGCAGGATCTTTTTTCAGCCGGGCCCGCTGACTTGGGGCATACGACATATTTAGCCCATGAGATTCACACCACTGGGCCCCCCATTCGGCAACCCTCTTGCCAGAAGAACCCACACCAATGGGCTGAGGAGGACCGGCAAGTTCAAGAAATGCTGGACGACGGCATCATAACGCCCTCTACCAGCCCCTGATCCTCCCCTGTTGTCTTGGTTCGGAAGAAAGACGGCACTCAACGCTTCTGTGTCGGCTACCGCCATTTAAACGACGTAACTCCTCTCCCCCGAATAGACGACTCCCTACACGGCTCCACCTGGTTTTCCACGTTGATCCTCCAGTCAGGGTACTGGCAGGTCCCCATCCACCCCCAGGATCAAGAGAAAACGGCTTTCTCCACAAGCAATGGGAAACTATATCAATTTAACGTTCTCCCCTTTGGGCTATGCAACGCCCCAGCCACCTTCTCCCGCCTCATGGAGTCCGTCCTCAGCGGTCTGACATGGGAAGTCTGCCTGGCGTACCTCGATGACGTGATCGTGTTTAGCAAGACATGGGCTGATCACCTGCACCGCCTCCGACGGGTGTTTCAGCGGATACGCCAGGCTGGGTCAAAACTCAAGCCCACAAAATGTGTTCTAGCCTCCCGCTCAGTCCCCTTCCTAGGACACGTTGTCTCGGGGAAAGGCATCTCTCCAGATCCCGAAAAATTAAAAGCCATCGGCGATCAACCTCTTCCCCAAGACGTGCACCAAGTCCGTGCCTTCCTAGGCCTTGCGTCATACTACCAACGGTTCATAAAAGGGTTTGCTGACCTTGCGAAACCGCTCCATGATCTCACTAAAAAGGGTGAGCCCTTCGTCTGGAGCAACGACCGCGTCGCCGCATTCCACTCCCTAAAGGATAAGCTTGTTTCCTCCCCCATTGTCGCCTTCCCCAACTACGACCTCCCCTTCAGGTTGTATACCGACGTGTCCCTGGTAGCCATAGG
>JAGKTI010017340.1:0-18596 GCA_018397915.1 Birgus latro | reverse complement strand
GAAGGATGAAGGAGAGGAAAGGGCAGACACCCGAGAGCAGCACTACATCGAGTGAGTGGATGGTGAGCACCCCCACCTACCACAAGCGCCCCCATCTATTTATATGGGATGAGTGAGGCTGGTCACTCTCATCTTAAATGTCAGGATCAACTTGCCTAGCCCCGGGCTCCTACGCTTCTCATGGGGCAACGCTAGAGTGGATGATGAATGAATGAATGATAAATATATATACTGTATATATACAGTATATATAAATATATACTTATTTATTTATATATATATATACAGTATATATACTGTATTTCTTAACCCATATTTATTAATAAACGAGTATCAGTTACAGTTACGCATGATAATAAGTTTGTTTTTCATTTTTCATTATATTAGTCATTTTTCTTTGGTCGTGAAGTAATTGTTACGAGATAAAATTCAATCACAGTACAGTATTAAGAATCTAACTTGCCCAGTGAATAAAATACCCTTGCCTCTGTTTAAGGTAAACAGGTCTTCATTGCATTTTACCACAGCCTAAATACCTTTCACTTGTATTTTTTGTTATTATTCCCTACAGATGATAGGGAAATTTTGGTGTCAGTTCTGATACAACTAAAAACAAATGATACTGTACACAACTTAGGAAAGTTTGAAGAGCTATCCCTCTCCCTCTCCCAGGAACCCCAAATCATAAATCTCTCAAAGAATCCCTATCCATCTGCCAACATTCATTCCTCTATTTGGTAATACTGACCCATCTCTCACTATCACTATCCCTCTCCCAGCATCCCTACCCATCTCCCAGCATCCAAAAAACAAAAAAAGATAAACTATTAAAAGTAAGAGAACTATCAACAGTCAAAAGCATGACAAGTAAAATGGGCTAGACAATCACACATATTATTCATCCTTCACTGGATTGGAGAAAACAGGTTAAAAAGGGACCAGGAAACAATAGTTATTTATTAATTTTTGCTAAACATTTGCAATGTTTTATAACATGAAAATAATGGCAAGTGAAAACTGAATTGTATTACAGGCTTGGTCATAAATCCAGAACAAAAAACTGTGAGATGAGCAGTTGTGTCAGAGGATGATCGTATATCAATACAAAAATTTAGCTATTTAAATTTGAAATGAATGGTCACACCATGTTACTTTAATCAGGCTCGCTCAAGCTGATTTTGTTCAGTTGAGTGGAACACTAGTGGTCAGAAGGTTGAAAACTGTCTCAATTATCCTCTGGAAAAATGGAAAATCCCTCAGCTGAATAAAGCAGACTGGATTTGGCTTGGACAAGACATCTGAGTGAATCCACGGCAGGGAAAGATGCAAGTTTGTGAGGTGCATGTAAAGAATGGAATGATTAGGAGGAGGATACAGAGAAACACAAGTCAGGGGCAACACTTCTTCATTCCTGAACAGTTTCTGCGATGAGTTTTTTCTCTGGAGTGAACCCAGTCTTCCATGAATAAGTTTTGTCCTTAATTCACATTCCTCTCCTTCACCCTCGTATAACTGCTTGTTTCAATTTGAGTGATTGATTGTCACGGGTTGATGGTGCTGTCACATTCTACTCTCCACCACTTTAGTTCAGTGTCAGATGAACATTGTGGCTCTACCCTTTCCAGTTGTACCTCTATAAACAACTCTACCCAGGCCAATGCTTCAGGATACCAATGGTGTGTGAAAGTGAAGATGCACACAGCACTGCTTAGAGCAACTATGAATACTGTACACTACATTCAACACTGTTTGGATGATTATGAGATAAGATGTGTACACAGTGCCATGTTGTTTGGCAATTCAGTGTAGTGTTGTAGTGTATGCAGACACCCCTCAGTAGTTGATCCTATGCTGCACTGTGATACTCACTGTAAAATAATGTACCATGATAATACAGTGGTGCTCCAGGAAGCACCATTATATAATAATAATAATAATTTTTAAAAATGCTGGGGGGGAGGGGGGACTTTGACTTGCTGGTATAAATCCTCATACTAAGGATATTTTGTGGCCAACCCCTAGAACACATGGCTGTGCATGTCATGTAACTGATTTATGAAAAGAGTGATGGCTCAGCTAGGGAGGTCAGTTACTTCAAGATTTGATCCCATACTCATGTACAGCACTTATATAGACTACCAATATCAGATTAGACAGTTTGTGAACTTTATCAACTGAATTTTTTACTGTACACCAGTAGTACTGAGAGGCACCTACACAATATGAGCAATAAAATTAATGGACAGATTGGGACAAGATATTCACTGTGTTATTATCTGGACCAACCTCATATATCTGTTACTAGTTGCCTATTAATAATATTTAAATAGAGTCCTTTCAACAAACTACAAATTACATAGCTGTTAATTGTGTATCATATTTCCTAAAAAAAGAAAAAAAATTGGTTACACTAATAAAGAGAAAGGTGTCATTAGAGATGGAAAGTGCAAACTAGGCTGTACTATCATGAGCAAAAAATTAGTGGCAGTCCTCTGCCAACACTGAGTCCTGTCTTCCATATTGACAATTTCTTCTCAAACATCAGGGAGTGTTTAACCTTCTCATACTCTTTGCTGTGTGTTTCACACTGCTATCACGTACAAATATTTCCTATAACACTTTCCAATGTTGCAGCCAGCAGGAAAATGTAAGCAAACTTTTTATCATCATAGTACTGTACTTCTGTAAATTATCCTAGTAGTGGGATAATGTATCATGTATATGTAAACAGGAATGGAAGAAATATATCCATCTAATCATCATCCACCTCTTTATACCCATTTTAATATGGACCATAAGAGAATGTAGTACAGCTACTCACTCCAAGCATTTGAGGCAAGGGTAATCAGGTGCACATCCCCAAGAAGCTTTACTGTATTAGAGCATGGACACCACCCAACATACTAAATGATTTTCTGGGTCACAGGAAACCACTCGGCTTGTTACTCCTAAAGGCAGCAATCCAATAAATCAGGTGAATGGATGGTGGGTCACATACTGTGTGTGTGTGTGTGTGTGTAAGATACCACAGTTTGGCCCAACTTTGATCCACTTCATACCTAATGAGGGTCCAGGTTGGGCCCAAACTAATGTGTCTTCATAATAAACACAATGAGGGAAGATGAAGGAAGTTATGGGTGAACAGAGGTGAGATTTATTCTAGACTATTTTTACCTATGGTTATGGCAAAAATAGCTATGAATAAATCTCCCCTCTAGTCACCCATGTCTTCTTCTACCTCCTTCTCACAGCTGTTATAATGTCTCTGTAATAACACAGTTTCAGTGTGGATATAATTCTCCCATTTAAACAGCTAATATCACTGATAAATCAAGATACATAAACAATAACACCTCCACACTCTCAATCATGTAACATTTAGGGACAATGTGCATGCACCCAGTTAAGACAGATTGGTGGACTTAGTATGTTTCCCCTTTGTCTCTGTTCATCCAGCAGCAATATCAGTTACTGACAGTGATATTCTGGGGTAAGACTGGGGCTTAACAAAAATTAATTTTCTACCTTAATGGCCCTCACGTAGTCAATAGGTGTTAATCTTACACCTTTGTCTTCTAACCAATTAAGCAAACCTGAGTACACTATATTTATGTTCTTAAATCATTCAAAATATGGTTCAACTACAGTTGCTTTTAAAGCAGATATAAGATCTGAATCATCAAAATGATACTTAAAGTTCCTACGCACACAATGTGCTTCTTAAATTTCACTGATAATTAAAAATTTACTCCTATTATTTGTTCTGAGGAGGACTAGATTACAACATGACTGATTTTTAGTGATATGAATATAAAAAAATTTGGTCATGTTCACATGTAGTACAAGAGGCTTCCTGTGTGAATGTTCAGTAATACTGTACAGTTTCTCCTGGGTTGTGTTAACTGTGTCTGTGTGTACAGTTGTGGACATAAATGCAGATCCACTTCATAATAATAAACAGTGACACAATGATCAATGACTTTCAAAGTTCATACCAAATTATTTTATTAAGCTGAGGGTGAATTATACATGAGTGAGTGTTAATAACGCCACCGTTAATCCTCTCACGGCCAGGATAATCTAGTATCCTATTCCAACTAATGAAAGATGATTTAAGATGATTTTATTCAGTCAAGTGAGTCATGGGAGCCAGTGTCAATGAATACGTATGATGTATTTTCTGGCGAAGTGACTGCAAGACATCTGTGAAATATAAGGCTGAGTCCAGATATGGCAAAACAAACAACACTGCCCATGCTCAAGTGCAGTCACAGGAATACACTATACAGTAACTCCTCATTATAAGTTAGATTATTAATATATTTTCAGCATTTATCAATCCATCCTTTACTAGTATACAATCCTTTACTGTCCCATCAGGAGAATGGCCCAGGGTACGACTATTCAGTCAATATATCTATGGCAAGAGTAACCAATCATTCATCCCTCAGCACCATTATATGAGCAAAAACCCTCAACTATCCCTTGATGCACGAGGTGTCCCGACAAGACAACCAGGTGTCCACTGATACTAGAATATGGTAACAGCAACAGCTAATCCCATTTTTACCCCCTTCATGGTATTGGAAACTGAGGCTGGGTTACCATAACCCTGTAAATCAAAGGGCTGATGACCAGTCCTCATCCCCTGATAGGACAGCATGCTTGGAAGCCTCCCCTCGTCTCTTAGGATGTGAACCTATTAAAGACTACCACTATGACAGGGGCATTCTAACCACTATACCACTAGGAACACAACCTCAACCTACAATGAGTGCCTGTACCTACATTCAGTGAGTTACGGTTATTGACTGATGTGCCAGTAGAAATATAGAAAAGGCTGGTACAAACAACTGATATGACTGGTATTTGTGACTGGTTGTGTGATGGGGTGGGTGACTGAGCTGCAAGTGACAAGTGTCATACAAAAAGGTCGAACACATCTACCATTACCTTTCATTGTTCTCTTTAAAAAAATCACAGACGTTTCATTCATCGGTACATTTAAACGGAAACACATGCATCATTGTGGTCCTTGTTTCCTCTCAAGCTACAAAAACAACTTACATGAAGATCAAAGCCTTCACCCTTTAAGGAAGATCATCATAACTGGTGAAATATGAACAGATTTTAAGTCAGCATACTCCCATTTAAGTCCTCCTATGTTTTTAAGAGATGAGTGAAAGGTATAGATTCTTAATAACTGATCAGTAACTTGCATTTCATTCATTTTCCTATGTTTGAGTGATAAAAGTTTACATCCACTGTCCCTCATGTTATGAGGTTCAATACAAAAAGTGTTGATTTACTGATGACCAGTGGTTACAATGCATTTCCTAGTCATGTTAATGGGGAATTTGTGAATTATTTTACATGTTGGGGAAAATCTGATAGGATATCAGTATAAGGAGAGGACTTGCAGATACATGGAAAGGGTAGAAGAAAAAAATTCAAGCAGTAACAAGTAGTCAGTTGATACTCAAAATCAAGTTTAGCTTAAGACACATTTATCTATACATTTTTGCCAGACTTGCCATAATTTTAACTATATCATAAACTACTCAGATTATCTTGACAAAATGAAGATGAATCATCCTTAAAGGGTTAGGTTTTTTGTCTAATCATGGACAGTATGCTTCTCTATCTTTAGTAACACTTGGCTTCACTTTCTAGCAATTAAAGAGTTGTTGAGTATTATGAATAAAGAAGAATTTATACAATACAAACTGTAAGTATCTTCTAACCAATGTACAGCTCGAGACAAATGTTCATCTAGCATTTCACCTCTTCAACTTCACTTCTTTTGGCTGGCTATTATTCTTCAGCTGAGAGGGGCAAGGTATGTTTCTCTTCCCATATATGATTCTCTCTGATAAGATGCATCAGAGAGGAAAGTGACAGATATGTCCTACGTGTGAATTAAACGTAGCGGATAGTAGGCGAATTTTTGTCTCTGATTGCACACTGATATGCTGTGTTTAGAATTTTTACCACACTGGATCACAACATCTTTTTCTTTCAACAGGCTTGTGGTGTTGCTAGAACAGTGTAAATGAATCCCATAGTAAAGTTATTGCAGTAAATTACTCTGTACTAAATGAGTTCACCTACTGCCTCACACACAAACTAGCTCAGTACTATTGCCATCTATGTAACTCCTTCATTACCTTGACTCTGCAGGGATTTTATTCCTGCTACCATCTAATTATTCCATACTACTTATGAGAGATACCAGTCATAAGAAAGAGGTTAACATAGATTGTTTCTAAACCTTTTACTACAAAAGGGTTCCGAAGCTGAATAAAATAATCTGATGATAGCAAAAATAAAAAGGTGTCATTGTAATGAAAGGCTCAGCAAAGGTCATGTTTCTATGTCCTAAACAATGGTCTCTATGAGCGAGGGTCGACAGGGTACCTGACCCGTGTTTGGACTCATGTTTTCCTTATTCTGTGAGAGACTGCTAGTGGCATGACCACCCTCTCCACCAACCTTTTCCCCTCTCCCTGTCTCCCCAGATATCCTACTGGGGGCCGGAGAACCTGATCCAGATTTACAAGTATCTGATCCTATTTTAGAGGTGGATGAACCTGATTTACTAATATCTGATCCTACTTTAGAAGTACCTGACCCTGATTTACAAATGTCTGATCCTGCTTTTGAGGAGCTTGAACTTGACTTACAATTATCTGATCCTACCTCAGAGGCACCTGATCTGAAAGAATCTGATCTAACATTACAAGATTCTGTCCCTATTCTCATGGGGGCAGAAGAAGGTGCAGGACCTATGCTGAAAGACCCACTGTGGTGACTGGTGTCATGAGCTGAGGGCATGAGATCTGGGGGTCGGGCCTCATCCAACTGGGACACCAGGCTGCGGGTGGAGTCTGGAGAAGCAAGCGGGGCAGGGCGGAGGGCTGTGCGGGGAAGGGAGGCCACGGGATCGTCGTCATCTGGGTCATCAGGGTCACGTGGAATGACCCCAACCATGTACGCAACAACTGTTGCATGATCCAGTTTCCCAGGTACCAGTGCCAGCTTCTCGCAAACCTGCATCAAATCAGATACATTATTATCATCATCATCATTGTCCTGAGGATGGGGTGAGGTAGGGTCCAAGAAGCACAGATAGAGAAAGCACAAAAGAAGGAGAACTGTCATCAGCATACCTACTGAAATGAACCATGTGGTCAGTCATGCAGTATTCACATTTCCTGAATCCTGGATAAGCAACACAAACACACACACATGCATACACACACACACAATTACAATAACTATAATGAGGTAACTCCACATTCACTCACCTGCACCAGAGCAAAGAAGCAAATGGAAATAAAAGAGTAACTAAAGAGGAAATATTATGAAGCCAATTCCATCAGTAAAATCTCTATTAGGTAATACCAAACAGGTAATGATGATGATGATGATGGATTACAGCACAAGTCCATAGCCTTCAACCAGTCCTTGATTATCTCAAAACTTGGAATCAGCATAAAGATATTAATTTTTTGATTCAGTCCCAGGTGCTTTTATTTAATACAGCATGTGCCATTAAAACTACCGTTCCTGCCTGCTCACCTTCCTCCTCCTGTTTCGCTGGTCAGATCTAGAGAGTTGCTGTGAACCTTTAGCTGAAGATGATGGAGCATAGAGGTCTGGGTCTTCCAATATCCTCCTCTTGGCCACAGTCAGCTTGGTGGCAAAATGAACCATCTCCAGGCACAGACCCTGGGCTGTAGTCACTGGGCCGGGTGATGTCAGGCCAAATCGTAGGAGGTCTTCCATTCTGAGTAGGGTCAACTCATGTCGCTGGTGAGCCTCCACCAATGGAAGGAAAGGATCTGCCTCAACTTCTTCCCCATCCCCATGTTCTGGCAGCCCAGCACCCACAGACTTGACATTGCATAGTGGCTGTGGATGGAGACAAAGTGAGTGGAGAATGCAAGCTTGAGGAGGAACAAATCAAGAACAATGACACTGATACACTACTGGAAATACGGGGAAAAGGAAATTGTACCATATGGCAGAAAATAAAAATTATACAATACAACATGCAGTCAATTAATGTCTTTCAAAAGCCCTACTCCTGTATGATAACAAAATAAAAATGAACTGGATAATTGAAAGTTTGATGTGAGGTAGTGAAATGGCTGAGATGTAAACAGAAATATGCAGGAAAAGGATATCAACCGTAGACAGTATGACCACATGGAGAGATGGGTGATGGTATGTTGCCTGTTGTTCTTAGATGCACCATGTCACAAACCAAATAAATTGTAGTAAAGTAATAACTTTCGTATATTCTAACCTCCCAGTACTCCTGTATCCTAACACAGTCTCCTCCAAGATCATATCTGATTATCTAGGTCTCTTACTATTCTGAGGCTGTAGTCCACTAATGATTAATTGTAATTTAAACTCAGTTACAATATCCTTAAATTCCATTCAAACTTAATGTCAAATTAAATATTTCACAGCTTTATTTTACTGACAGGTAACTGCCAAGTCTGAATGAAGCAGATACTACAGTAATCCCTCTAATATCCGGACGTCCAATAACCGGACATGCTCACTAACCGGATATTCTGGGCTGCCCAACCCCCAAAATGGAAAAAAATCCGAAAAAAATCAATTAATTTTCGATTTTTTGGGACCGCGTCAGTTTGAATTTCCTGCGCGCTGATCCCCTCTGTTTACACTCGTGACGCCACTATCGGTCGCCATTACCCACTCCCCTCCTCCCTCGTGAACAACTCCGAAAATGGCGGCCGAAGTGATTGCTTTTGTGGTGATACCCTACCTCCTACAGTGCTTGATACTGCTCTTCACCTTCTTCATCATGTGTGTGATGATGGCCCCGCCTCCTGAGAAGAAGAAAAGAGTGGTTCTGACTCTGGAGAAGAAGAGGCAGAAATTGGACAAGGTGGACGCCGGCTGGTCAACAGGGCGCACTTACGTGAGTTCAACCTCCCTCGCTCCACCTAGTTTGATATCAAGAAGTCCCGAGACAAACTACAGCAGTACACGGCTGATTTTGCATCGAAGACCAGACGAAACATGCAGAGGAAGGTGATGTTTATTCCTAAGTATGCAGACATCAACCGCTCCACGTTGATTTGGTATCGACAACAACGTGCTGCTGGTGTGTTGGTACGTGGAATGGAGCTGAAAGCTGCTGCTGAGAAGTTCACAAGGCTCCATGGATCGTCACTAGACCACACGGGAATTTACTGTTGTGTACAGTGCAGTGAAGTGATGTTATTCCAGTTATAAAAAAAAAACCTTGGTGAAAGTGTTGGTGAGAAGTGCTGGTGATTCTCAAGTGGAAAGGTGTGTCAGGTGCAACGTCTTCCTGTCAGAGTCTGAGATGATAGAGTGGGTTATTACATCAGGACGGCCGCTTTTTGTTCGTAAGTACCCTAACTTCATGCCTAACGTGTTTTCATCATGCTGTACATGTGTTAAAAAATTATCGAAAATGTTAATCATAATTTCCTGCTTGCTATTTAATTTTTCCATGCATGGTTCTTAAACAAAACAGCTAGAAAAAAGGTTGAAGCAGTGAATTTCATGTCCGGTCCTAACCTAACCTAACCTAACCTAACCTATGGTTACCATAAAGATTTTCATGCCTAACGTGTTTTCATCATGCTGTACATGTGTTAAAATTACCGAAAATGTTAATCATAATTTCCTGCTTGCTATTTAATTTTTCCATGCATGGTTCTTAAGTAAAAAAGCTAGAAAAAAGGTTGAAGCAGTTAATTTCATGTCCGGTCCTAACCTAACCTAACCTATGGTTACCATAAAGATTTTCATGCCTAACCTGTTTTCATCATGCTGTACATGTGTTAAAAAATTATCCTAAATGTTAATCATAATTTCCTGCTTGCTATTTAATTTTTCCATGCATGGTTCTTAAGTAAAACAGCTAGAAAAAAGGTTGAAGCAGTGAATTTCATGTCCGGTCCTAACCTAACCTAACCTAACATTGTGTTAATCATAATTTCCTGCTTCTAATTTAATTCTTTCATGCATGGTTATTAAGTGCACCAGCTATGAAAAAGGTTGAAGCAGTGAATTTCATGTCTGGTCATAACATAACCTAACCTAACCTAACCTAACCAAACCTAACCTAACTTAACCTAACCTAACCATTTTTCTGGTAGCAATTAACATCATTTACTGTATTTGATCCTTTGTATCCAATAATTTAGTGCATAAAATGTGAGAAAAGATGATTTCCATGTCCGATACTTACTTATACTATGCTGGCAAGTTCGAGCTCCTATGACTCACTCACCCCTAAATCATCATTTTTTGGTTAAAATTCAATAAATTCATGCTATGTATGCATTATTTATGTGACAAGGAACCTAAATAAGTGCTATACATGTCCACTAGGGAGGTAGGAAGGTAGTTTCCTGATTTAGGTTAGGTTAGGTTAAGGTCATGAAAAACCAGTGCTGGAGCTTCAGGACCAATATCCGGACAAAACCAATATCCGGACATGCCTTTGGCTCTATTACGTCGGATATTGGAGGGATTACTTATTATTTCTGATAAATACATTAAGACTTTAATATTTCCAATACTGTAATAACTCATTTGGGCAGAAGGGTGAGATAAAAGCCTGTTTGTTGTGCCAACCTGCTTGGTAGGTCTGGTGTGAGAGGCCTGATGGTCCTTGCTACCGATACCCTGCTGACTCCTCCTGCTGCGGCCACGCTGGTGCTGTGAGTGCTGGTGCTGCCGCTGCTGCTGTGCTCGTCCTCCCAGTTGATGCTGGTGACCATTTCTCCGACTGCCATGGCTTGAGGAACTCCCTCTCCCTGTCTCCCTTCCAGAGCTTCTGTTACTCTGCTGTTGCTGTTGCTGATGTCTCTGCTCCTGCTCCGTAACACCGTTGACCTGGCTGCCACTGCTGGGCCTTGTAGTACTCTGAGGTTCCTTGGATGCACTCTTGGCCTCCTTCTCCTTTCGTGGGATGGCAAACTTGCCAACGACAGGATCAAAATTATCGGAAATGCCATCACTGGTGAGGAAGACGATATCCCCCGGGTCACAGTAAGTGAGGGAGCAGGTCAGGTTGTTTAGCTCGGGGTTCTGGCCGTCAACAGGACCTAGTGCACCCAGGGCATCACGCATGTCACGCATACTGTAGATGTCATGTGAACCTGAAGGTGGAGGAAAGCTTTGGTTATCATCATCATCATCATCATCATTGTCATCATCATCATCATCCCAATCGTAATTTCTAAATAAAAATATGGGGTAAGGCATATTCCAGAAACAAACGCTGAGAAGGCACAAATGCAAGAGAACTACAGGACATGTTCAATGAAATAGGTCACAACAAGGCTCATAAGCTAAAGTCTCTGTAAGTAGCATGAACGATAAAAATATAAAAATACATTGAGTCAAGCTCTTAACTCGTCCAGTCCCGACTGAATTTTTACCCAACACACCCTCAGAACCCGACCGATTTTCAACTTTTTTTTTTTTGGCTCAAACCTCCGCTTTTGGTGAGAAACAGAAAATTCATAGAGAAATTGCCCTCCCGAGGTGTACAGGTGTCAGTCAGCCTTATGTTTTCCTTCATTCTTATGGTACCTGGCTACAAAGAAACGAACTATGGAAGGGTTAACTAATTCAAGTCCCTTTAAAATACCTATTTATTTATTTATTTGGTACGAATTTATGTGTAGTACAAGACTACAGTAAGTCCTCGTATTTCGACGACTTTTACTTCGATGCTTCATTTTTCGCGAAAGAAAAAAGTTTCCAACTTGTCGCAAACTTCGTCATTTTCTCCCAAACTTCATCGCTGCTTCCAGCTGGCAGCCGACACTCAGTAGACGACGCATACTGATGTTCATTTGTTGGTGGCCATCTTGTGACCACTCTGCCTTCTATTGATACAGTGGCGGTACTACAGACCCCTTTGCCATCATGTTTTTTGTGCTGTCCTCGCCTCGCGGCTCATGAATTCCTGACCCACGCCTAGACGTCTGAAATGCAGCGTGCCAGTGAGGTACAGCGTGCGAAGCGACGAGCTGAGGTTGATGTTGCACGGCCAGCGCCGGAGACTAGGAGAAGCGGCCATACTGGGTTGGCAAGAGGCATCGCCGGTACTCAGTGGCTGACAAGCAGAGGATTTTGCAGCTCACTGAGGAGGGGTTGACAGCCCTGAGATACGTCGCCTGACTGGGGCTCCTGACAGCACCATAAGGACACTCAGGAAAAACAAAGCAACTCTCAAAAAGCAGGTGAGTGCACGTAAAATAACAATAAAGTAAATGTGTGTTTTTTTTCCCTTAACCTTTATTTGTGCCACTGTTTTTTACTGTATCAATATTCACCTAATGGAGTTAGCTTTTAGAGTTAACCAACATTAACCAACCAAGTGTTAGTTAGAACAATTCAGGGGAAGAATATACAGTATTGTAATGCAGTGTGTGGTAATCACAGGGGCATTTGCCTTCTCAGTGTAACAGGAAAAGTATATGGTACGATACTTATTGACAGAGTTAGGGAAATAACAGAGGAATTAGTTGGAGAAGAATAGGGAGGTTTTAGGAAGGAAAGAGGTTGTGTAGACAAGATATTCATTCTTAGATCCTTAGTGGAAAAGTTTCTAAAGAAGGGAATGAAGTTGTATGCAGCCTTCATGGATCTGGAGAAAGAATATGACAGGTTGGATAGACAAGGATTGTGGAAAGTACTGTATTAAGAATATATGGAGTGGATGGAAAGTTGTTGAAGGCAGTGAAGAGTATGTATGAGGGTGCTAAGGCTGAAGTGCGTGCGGATGGCAAATTGAGTGAATCTTTCCATTTGAAGGTTGGATTGAAACAAGGATGTGTCATGTCTCCATGGTTGTTGAATCTGTACATGGATGGGGTTATAAAAAGATACAAGGTCGGGCAGTGGATGTTGGAGCGGCCCTAGTGAAAGAGGGCAGTGTGTGGAAACTCCCTGTACTGTTGTCTGCAGATGATACTGTGTTGTTGAGCGAAGACGAAAGGGAGCTGCAAGGCTTGGTAGATGAGTTTGGGAGAGTGTGTAAGAAACGGAATCTAAAGGTGGATGTAGGGAAGAGTAAAGTGATGGTCTTCGAGAGAAGTGAAGCCAGTGAATGTACAGTGAGATTGGATGGGGAGGATATGGAGAATGTGAGTGCATTTAAGTACTTGGGTAGTGTAATGAGTAAGGATGGAAGTCTGGAGGGTGAAGTGCTTGAAAGGGTGCAGCAGGGAAGGAAGGTTACTGGTTTGTTGAAAGCAGTGATAAGAAACAGGGATGTGAGCATGACAGTGAAAAAGTTGTTACATGAGAGTATTGTGATACCAACTCTAACATATGGAAGTGAAGCTTGGACCCTGTTGGAAGGACAGAAGTCAAGAGTGAGAGCAGTGGAAATGTATTATTTGAGAGGAGCATGTGGAGTCACATGGAGAGACAGTCTAAAAAATGAGGAAGTGAAGGAGCATTGTGGTGTGGTTGTGGATGTGATAGGAAGCGTTAGGAGAAACACATTAAGGTGGTTTGGGCATGTGGAGAGGATGGAGAGTGAAAGACTGACGAGGAGAGTGTATGTGAGTGAGGTGGAAGGGGCAAGAGGGAGGGGGAGGCCGAGGATGAGATGGAGGGATGGAGTGGAGAGGTACATGAGAGACGGGGGTGTGATTTGGGAGCGGGGTAGTGAAATGGCGGGGAACAGAGCGACATGGAGGCGATTTGTTTGTGGCCACCTCGTGTGGGATTGAGGCATCTGGCAATAGATAGATAGAATAGTAATGAAAATCAGTAACGTTGGTTACTGTTATGTTGCATTATACCCCTAAGGAAGAACATAGAACCTCTCAGCAAGCAGGTGAGTGCACATAAAATAACTAAAGTAAATGTGTGTTTTTTCACCTAAACCTTTTTGTGCCACTGTTTCTTACTGTATCAATATTCACCTAATGGAGTTAGTTATTAGAGTTAACCAACGTTAACCAACCAAGTGTTATTTAGAACAATTCAGGGGAAGAATATACAGTATTGTAATGAAAATTGGTAACATTGTTTACTGTTATATTGCATTATACCCCTAAGGAAGAACACGGAACCTCTCAACAAGCAGATGAGTGAACGTAAAATAACAATAAAGTAAATGTGTGTGTTTTTCCCCCTCAACCTTTATTTGTGCCACTGTTTTTTACTGTATCAATATTCACCTAATGGAGTTAGTTTTTAGAATGCGATCAGACGCACAAGCCTAGACACTGCAGAGGTGGACAAAATGGCTGTAAGACACCACTTGACACAATACGACTTAGACTCAGGTGTGGTTGACATAACAGAGGAAGAGATGAACTCTAGTGAAGAGAATGAAAGGCCAGATCACACTGCACAGGAGAAGATGACCACCCAGAAATTGTCCCACAGCCTGTCCACCATAACCGACATGGCAACAACCTTCGAGACATACACCAGGACTATGCCTGAGGCTACCCAGATCCTATCCACCTTGAATAATCTGAAGTCTCAAGTGATGGCAGTCTACAACAGAAACATACTGGAGCAGAGACAAGCGAGGATCACACGATTTTTTAATGTGACACAGAATGTGGCTGCTATTATGCAAGACTTAGATGTGACAGGAAAGGAGGATGAAGGAGGAGAAGTGGAGAGAGAGGAAGTGGAGTAGCTGGAGCTGAATTCGACTTTGAGGGCTTCGGCTTAGGTGATAGGGCTTCCCCAGAATGGCCCATGTCACCTGGTAACCAGCCCATCCACCCTCAACACACCTTCACCTGCCACTCATGCCAATGTTTACTTTATTTCTGGTAAGGATTTTTGTTGTTGCAGCTCTTTATAACAGTTCTAATGTCATTTCAGGTACATGTTTATTGTGTTATGCTGTATAAGCAACTAGTAAACACTCCACATTTAATTTTGGGTAGGGCCTGTTTGGTGTTATATTCCTTTGATAGGGTAGGTAGCTGTCCCACTGGAACGCCCATCTATTTTTCCCATACACTTCGACGTTTCACGTTTCGCGACGTTTTGGCAGAACATATTGGTTTTCACACAATTATATAGGCAACAGAAGCATTGTTCAGTCACCAAACACATCCACATATGGCACCTTCCTTTACGACATTACCACCTCATCACTTCTGTTTGTTTCTTGCTCTAGCTTCTTTATTTCTTTGTCCTCCACCTCAGGAATCACTTTCACCGTGAATTTCGTCATTGGAGAGACCATGGGGCAACATGTCTTTACTGGCCAGGGTACTGCTAAAAGGTGAATTGCCCAGTGTGGGGGGAGGGGGGAGGGGGGTCAGGCAGTATCCCCGCTTGACAGCAGGTAGAGGAAGGTCTCCCACATATGCCTATCAAAAATCACCCGGGAATCTTGAAAAATGTGCAAATGACGGGCCTTGCAATTGACTGACGTATGATGCACTTCGGTGGGTCTGTCCGCGGAAAATAGTAGTAACGTGCATCGTACGTCAGTAGGACTCGGCGGGTTAAAGAGGCTATTTCCTTCAAAAGAAACTAATAATCATGACAACATCCATGGTGTATGGAAGGATGTGACTCACCCCTTCTAAACTGATACAAATCAGTTGTTTCAAGGACAAAGCTGTAGGCAAGCTGGGAGTTTTTTGTGCATCTCCATAATTTCTCCAGGATTCAGAAACCCATGATACAGTACTGCACTGTAATTAACTTTTTCTACAATGTTCTTTGTACTCCCACACACTCATATAATTTTAATACAGGCCTGAATATATAACTAGTGCATGCATAATCATTAATTTTCCTTGCAAATCCATATCTGGAAAAAAAAAAAAAATTTTCATGCAAATATGAACTCTTGTGAAAAAATTTCAGTTGGCACAGCTGACAGGGTTACAAGTGTCCCCTCCCTTTACCAAGATCCTGCCTATACCTGTGTTCAGTACTAAATATAGCATATTGCACAGTGTGTGTATTTACCTATATAGAGGTAGTCCTCATAAGTCAGGGATGTGCTGCAAAACATCAAAGCATTTTCATACAACTGGTAGAGTTGTTGTTGTTGCTGCTTAATTCCAATCTGTCTGGTCAAGGAGACCCATGAACCTCAGGTTAGTAACTGCTTTTGTGGGACCATCCTACAGGTATAGTACAGTACAGTACATACACTGTGTAGAGATCCAGTGCCTCCTTGTGGCAGACAGCAACTCACCAAGGCCAGATCAGATCATGGTTCTTCTCACAACAAGGTGGAGAAAGATATGAGGAGTATTGGCTCCCTGGTGGAAGATGCAGCTGCTCCATCCAGTAATATTTTCTTGATGTTGAGTAAACCTGATCTGTCTAGCTGAGCAGACTCTTCAGTTGCAAGCAAGCAACTGCCCTGCAGGGTTATCCATTGCAGTGAACCTATATTCCCTAGCAGTGGACAATGCCTTACAACACTGAGGCAAAGGAAAGGGTGTAGAAGTCTGGTCCCTGGATGGATGCCACATTTGTGTCTATCCAGTTCATGGGGGCACCACAGTAGGCACCACATTACCCCATCACAGTATTTGTTTATATGGTGATCATCTAGTGCTGTAAATGGTTTCCTGGATTACTGGAAACCATTAAGCTTGTCACTCAATACAGAACCACCTGAAGTGGAAAGACGAGCAATAAAAAGTGACAGAAGGATGAAAGAAAAACAGGAAGAGATGAGGGCAGACACAGAAAAAGAACAGTACAGGTGAAGGAAGAAGTAGGCAGCACCACATCAAATGAGTCAATGACAGTTACCACCATCTACCACCATCCACTCAGGGTGCACAACAGCACTATGTGTTGGCTCCTTGACAATGCTACTGGTAGTGTAAACTGGGGAAACTGGCAAATCAGCTTTTGGGGCAGCAAAGAGAGCTTACTGGACAATTTTCTGTGATTTACTGTCGACTTCACCCAATCATGACATATTTCTCTGTTTTCTAGCTATTTCTAGACTGTTTTCTTCAGCTTAAGGGAGACTGAACATCAGAGGTTAGGTAAAACCTTTAACAATCCCTTCACTTCTATGGCACTCAATAGATCTCAATAAAATCAACCAGAGATTAGAAAGAATAAACCAATAAAAAATATCTCTGAACTGAAGGGGTTAATAATAAAACATCAAAATAAAATGATCTTTTGAAAACTGAGTGTGTTGTCCTGACTTAATACAATATAACACTTGGACTTACCTTGCGTTACCTCGCGCACCCCATGCTTCTGGGAGTAAACATAGGCTAAAGAGTCCCCCACATTGCACACACACACCACAAATTGGTCTCGGCTGGCCAGGGGAGCCACCACCGCAGCTGTCAATGTTGTTAGCATGCCATCCTCCTGAAGAATGAGGCTGTGGGCTGCATGGAAGGACCTTAGCAGTGCTACAAAGATATCCTGCCAGGGTGTGGGGAACCTATGTTAGTACACATTAAAGCACTCTGATGGTTGGTTAGCTTTATGCAAGGTGATTACAGGCTAAGTTACTAAAAACCATCATTATAATGAAACAAGTACAAGTAATCTCATTCTACGTATGACCTCCAGTATGTAAATGGCATTTATTCAGGTGTCTCAATGTGAAAAGATTTTGGTTTAGGCTTTCATCTGTGTAACTTTCTTTAGGAGAGGCATCTTTTGCCACCTCCTACCCTCGTTTCGTTTCGTTTTTTAAGGCTCCAACATGCTTGCATGTGTCGGCCTTGGTCACCTAATGGCGCCTCTCCATGCTGCTCGATCTCTGGCAGCCTCCCTATTCAGTCCCTTAACCCTTAAGTCACATTTAATGACCTCGTCCCATGTCTTTCTTGGTCTACCCCTCCCAACCCCTCCCCCAATTTTAACACTTCTCACCCTCTGTACCCAATTATCATCCCCCATCCTCTCCACATGTCCAAACCACCTCAGCCTACCTCTCCTCATCACAACACCAATACACTCCAGTCCCATCCTACCTCCCAACTCTTCTATCATAAACCCAGCCCCCCAAGGCCTTGCACGCAGGGACGCATTGCACATCCACCTAATCATTGTCATTTCTGTACGTTTAAACCTGCGAATATCCTCTTCCTTTACTGCCCAGGTCTCACTACCATACAGCATCACACTCCTAACACATGCTGCATACAAAGACCCTTTCGCACGTAAGGAGAGTCCTCTCAATGTCAGGAGAGGCAACAGCTCCCTGAACTTCTTCCAACCACTTCTCACTCTAGCAACCGAGCTAACTCCAGCCCCACCTCCAGCACATAACATGTCTCCCAGATAACAAAACTCCTCCACACACTCAAGAGACTCACCTGCAAGTTCAACCCTCTCACGCCTAACAATCTCCACCTGCTCTCCCCGACACACCGCACACATGAAATCAGCATTATCTCGCAGTCTACCTCTAATACCACTACATCTCTTGTGCACCCATCTATCACAAACACTGCACAAGATGGAATTACTTCCCACACCCATGTGGCAAACTGCACATGGCCACTCTCCCTCTCCACTGATTGTACCGCCACCAACCCTAGATATCATCACTTTTGTTTTATCTGCATTTACCC
>JAGKTI010017339.1:0-18596 GCA_018397915.1 Birgus latro | reverse complement strand
TTATTATTATTATTATTATTATTATTATTATTATTATTATTATTATTTGCAACTTGATGGCAGAATTAAAAAAAAGAAAAAGAAGGCCCAGCATCCTTTCCCTAGAATTTTTCGTGATTAGCATTATAATATTCTAGTGTTAATCTAACGTTACAACTCATTTCACGTTTCTCTCCATCTGTTCCTCAAATTCCATGCTTTTCTCCACCCCTTCCTTCCTCAGTCCACGCTTCCCTCCACCCATCCCTTCCTTATTCCACTCTTCTCTCCATCCCTTCCTTTCTCATTCCACTCTTCTTTCCATCCCTTCCTCATTCCATGCTTCTCTCCACCTCTTCTTTCCTCATTCTACTCTTCTCTCCATTCCTTCATTCATCGCTCCTCAGGGTATGAGTTTTGAAGTAATCTGAGAGGTGATGCAAAGGTGAGTTCTCTGGCAATCCAGTACTGTTGCTAAAATCCCCAAAAGTCGAGGTTATGATGATTGAAAAGTGGACCATTGCGCATTGCAGGAATAATAACCGCTGCATTGCTCTCCACATCTCCCACAACTGCCACCACCACCACTACAACATACTCACACTACAGTCATCGTAAACACTTCATATTCAGGCTACAGTCATCACAACCACCACATATTCATACTCCAATCGTCACAACTACTACAAATTCAGAGTACAACCACCACACGACTACAGCAGCTACCACAATCGCTTCATGACCACAATTACCAACCTCATACACCACGCTACATGCCACCATCACTGCCTACCACTATCACCTCACCCAACACCACCACAACCATCACCACCATTGTAACCATCTCCACCGCCACAACCACACTGAACACCAGACCACCACCAGTACAACAACACACCACCAGACCACCACCGCCACAACCATGACCACTACCACTACAATCACAACTACCACTACACCTCCCCTCCACCACCACAGTAACCGCAGTCAGTACCCGCCTGTACCCCTTACGCCAACACTCACACTTTGACACACCCACGCCTCCATAGTAAAATCATGAGTCAGGAAGAAGATAAAATTACAATAACCAGTGGAATCCTTTATTATATCATCCAGCCACTGTCTATTTTAATGTCGTTTCGAGATGGGTGTATCAGTATGGGAGTCGAGTATAACTGCAGTTAGATATGGGCAAAAAATGTATTGAAATAAACTTGCTTCATGTGACTGCCTAATTATCAAATTCATAACTCAGCTTGAAAATATAATAAATACATTTCAAAAACATTCTCAGATTTTGAAAACCAATCGCCCCGTGGTAATATTAGTGATTAAAGTCATGATTGTCATTATCTGAGCACTTGTATACATATAAAGTAAATAATAACACCATAATGTAAGGACTGTTGAATACTCTTATTAAACAGAACTAGAGCATTAAACACCAAAAGGACCTTAAAATAAGAAGGTGGATCACAACTTTAGGCTGAAATGAATGTTGAAGATTGAATTGAATTTCTATTGATTAACGTGACCATTTTCATTATTTTCCCTCAGCAGCGTTTATTTGTCGAAAAGTGTCTACTAAAATTTTAAGGAGGCGAGGAGGAAATGCCTGGTTTACCCAATAATCAGTAACACCTGCCAAGATGTATAGACTTTCCGTCACACGAGAAGTTACTAGCAATGGCTTAACATGGACCGAGTATTGGAGTTACTAGCAATGGGTTCACGTGGACGGAGTATTGGAGTTACTGGCAACGGGTTGACATGGACGGAGTATTGGAGTTACTGGTAACGGGTTAACATGGACGAAACAGAGGAGTTACTGGTGGCGGAGGGAGGTGGTGGCGGAGTGGCTAGGGGCGTGGCGTATGCCGGTGATTATCTCCAAGACGAAGCTGAGGGCGGCCGCCACAACGCCCAACCCCAGCACGATGAAGGCGCCCTGAAGGTGACTCAGGTTCAACACGCCTTCACTCCGTACCTGAAGCACGCACGCACGCACGCGCACGCACACACACGCATGCACTCATGCACGCACACACACACACACACACACACACACACACACGCACACACACACACACGCACAGAAGAGGACAATCAGGGGTCAAGGGTCAGTGGGTTTAGAAAGGCTGCAAAATATATGCTAATATCAAGAATAAAACACAAATAGACGTCACTATATTGCATACTGTATATTAAAGCCTTACTCACTAAACTCTCCTTGCCCAGCACGCCCTCTATGCGTGTTGTCAAGTTAAACTGACAAGACTATAGCACCCGTCTCACTCACCTGACTCTCCTTGCCCTGTTCCAAGTTAAAAGCGAAGGGAGTATAATTCCTCTCTGTGACTCACCGGACTCTCCTTCTCCTTGGCCATTAGGCCGCCTATGTGAGTGTCGTACAGTTTAGTCATAACGCCGGTTTCCACAAGACGCATGAGGTGGTCTGACAGGGTGGACGTGTAGGGCGTGTTCTTGGGCAGGAACCACGACAGGTAACCAGCGTACATCTGAACGCAAAGATATGGACAGCGGAAAGGTCACTGACATCTTAGAAAAGTAATTTTGATTTTTTTTTTTTTTACCTCCGCCAGTGAAGCTGGACGGATGTTATAATATTCACCAGTGTCTCTGTCCGTTTGTACAAGATATCTAAAAAAGTTGTTATCGGATTTCAAGGAAATTTAGTGGATAGGCGGGCAGTGGATAAAGATGAGTTGATGTGATTTTGACTTTGATCCGGATCCGGATACAGGAATAAATCATAAATATCAATGGCGTCGGCAGAGGTTTGCGTTCTCTGAACTCGTTTAAGAGCGCAGACTAAGACAGTAAAATTAATTGATTGACTATGTGAGACCGTAATAGTGTTCGCCTGGAAGGAAAGAGGAGGTGAATTTAGAGATCACTTACTAACATGTATTTTTGATATATTTGATCGCTTAAAAAAAAAGCAATAACGGCTCCAGTCATTTTCTTGTATAGTTTGGAAGAATTTAATTTATTTGTAGTGCAAACTCAAAGCAGACACCTTCTCATCCATGCCATCAGTGATCCTTGTGAGTTTCTTGATATTCTGTGTCAAGATAAAACAGTATTGTGACTATGAGAAAGTGTGTTGTTGATATAATCAGTATTTATCAGTGCTATGATTGCTATCAAAATCTAGCCACTCACTTTCTCATCCATACTGTAGGTGACCCTTGAGAGCTTCTTGCGGTGCTGGATGAATATAAGATAGTCTATGGGCACTATGAGGGCGTGTGTTCCGGCCATGACCTTCTCCAGCAGCCTGGCATAAGGATCCTGCGCGCGCACGTTGGGGTCCAGGAAGAGCTTGCGTCCTATCGTGGCAAGGATCGGGTTCTGGGTAGTTCGGAGGGCATCAGGTAGGAAGCTGCTGTAGTCGGGCATGCATGGGCTAGGAAGGGGACAGGGGAATAAAGATAAAAAAATAGAGGGAAATAAAAATAAGTAATAGGAGAAATCTGATATGGGAAGAGAGAAAGAGCGAGAGAAACATAGAAGGAATGGTCATGAGTGGAACAGGGGAAAAAATAAGTGAACTAAAGAGAGATTTTCTTTAAAAGAACCCCGTAAGGCTTCCGAGAAGCAGCCGTAGTCCTTGATGTAGAGGTTGGGGTAGAGAAGAGAGAGGAGGTGGGAGTAGAGGGACAGGAGATTTTGTTTAAGGAGGGAAAGCTGACAGAGGGGGAAAACCATATCTCTTTACGTCTCAGGGCGGCCAGGGTCGAGGATGGGATGGGGAAAGAAAGGTTCAGGGAAGAGTTAAAAAAAGGCAGAGGTAGGGAGGGAGGAGATGTAACTAGAAGAGAAATGTTAGAGAAAGGAAGGGGAGCCAAAAGAATGGGAAAGAGAATTAATATTGTCTGCCTGTGTATGTCTGTGTGAATTTTTTTCTTAAATAATTTCAAGCGATGAAGTCTTTCTCTACCATGCAGGCGCTTAGAAAGGGAGAGTGGAGAGGGAGAGATAAGTTTTATACAAGAAGAGAGGAGAGGAAGGTAAGAATTTCATCTAAGGAGAGAGAAATGGGAGAGAATCAGAATATATAAGGAAAAAGGAGAGGAGGAAAAAAATTCTATATAATGAGAGAGGAGAGGGAGAAAAGAATTTTATACACCGAGAGAGGTGAGGGAGAGAATAATCAGATACAAAAAGAACGGACAAGAAGGAAAGAAATTTATAGTAGGACGACACTACCGTGGTCCACCATGCATGAGAGAGAGAGAGAGAGAGAGAGAGAGAGAGAGAGAGAGAGAGAGAGAGAGAGAAATGCGCGCGTGCGTGTGTGTGTGTGTGTGTGTGAAGCAAGTATAACACCTTACATGAGGTGAGATTCATCAAGCTCTTGTATGGTACTGATGCGGGCGGGGTAAACTGGCACAGTCAGCACGGCCACCAGATTGCTCACGTATGCCGCCGCCAGGATGTCCACCGCCACCCACCAGCACACCAGCCACACCCGCGCCCACCACGCCCGCACCTCCCTGTCCTCCATGGGCTGATTCAGTAGACCCGCTGCTACCTGTACACATACACACACACACACACAGGGAAAGGATACTGCGAACAATATTAATGATGGTTTAAACTTGCATTTGATTTAACCCTTGTATATATAAATTGGTGTTGGGGAGGGACGCTTTTATGTTGCGCCACAGATATATCCAAAGGATTCAGTGACAACAACAATAACAACAACAATTTGAGTGATGATGATGATGATGATGATGATGATTATGATGATAATGATTATGATGATAATGATGATGATGATGGTAATATGATGATTAATAATAATAATAACAATGATCCATCCAACCATCAATCATCCAATCCTGTGTTGCCCCATGAGGAGCGTAGGAGCCCGGGGCTAGGCAAGTTGGTCCTGACATTTAAGATGACAGTGACCAACCTCATTCATCCCTGAGTGGCATTACGTGAGCAATAAAGCCCAACCACCCCTTGGATAGAAACCTGCACCGGCTCAATCCGACTGGAGCGCCATAATTACCCACTAAACCACCAGGCGCCATAACTTAGTTATATGGTTAATAATAATGATAATGATAATAATAACAATAATAATAAAATGAAAATGATAATAATAATAATAATAATAATAATGACCTTAAGAGCCATGCCAACTGGGTCCCTGATGTTTCCTAGGTGCTTGAGGAGACAGGCCAATACCGTTGCCGCTGTGAGTGTGGTGACCAAGAGAAGTGCCCACATGAGGGAGGAGAAGGGGTACAGGACGCTCTTCCAGCGGGGCACGGGAGGCGGTACACGAAGGAGGAAAGTGATACCGTCATCCTTATATGGGTAGGTGTAGTCAAAGTCCTCGTTTCGGTCTGGGTCGGGCTGCATGACGCTGATGATGAGGTGCTTGCCGCTGTACATCAGTTCCCCTAGCAACCCGTTCCAGGTTCCGTTCACTTTTCTCCCCCACACTATCCCGTCGGGAGCACTCATGGTAAACTTGAAGTTCAGTTTTTGCCCAATCATCTCCAGGGCGTCCACATTTGATCCGACGCAGCGGCCATTTTTATCATAATAGTGGAAGGGTTCTCCATAACACAATAATGATAATACCAGCACGAAGCCCCCAAAGTCTTTGAAGCGAGGTGGGAAGAGCGAAAACCGACTAGGGAATCGGTTAGAATTCCACCTTCCAAGAGGCACTTTGAGGAGAGGACGGCTTTGTTTGGAGGTATGTAAGGGCAGGCTGGTGTAGGCTTGTAGGCTTGGGTGTTCGTCCTGTCCAGCCACCGTCAGCAGCAGGATGAACTTGGAGCGCTGGACAACAGGCTGGGTGAGCACAGAGGTGGTGTTGAGGCTGGGGTTGAGACAGAGGAGGACAAGGTAGTCAGGGTTCCAGTACTTGTTGGCCTGCAGGAGAACCAGGAATGGTATTGGGTCGGCGTGGAAAAGGATAATGGCTGTGGTTGATGTGCCCTTGGTTTGTCTGGTGGGGTGCTGGGTGTACAGGAAGGGGTATTGAGTGGTTAGGAGGGAGGGCGTGAGTGATGCTCCTGCTGCTGTCATGATTCGTCCCACGTTAAGCTGGCGCAGGCTGTGTTCGTCACTCACCAACAGCAGGCCACATCCACGAAGTGGACCTGATACCACCTGGCTCACAGCATGCTCGGATATATCAGTCCAGCCTGGAAGAAGACAGTGAAAGGTTTTAATGGCACGGCAACTCGGGGACCTGGCAGGGGTGAGAGCGGAGGCGAGGGTAGACTATTAGAGTAAACTTTCTGGTTGGTTATTTTGTTTTTCCTGCAGTCCTCTTCTGGTGCAATAATGCTCTATCATTGTGTTTGGTATAGGATGCATCCCAAATAGACGTAAGTGAAACATCAGTGATAAAGTGTTGAGGTTCGCGATCTCCGCCCTTTCCCGAATCTTATTAACACACACACACACACACACACACACACACACACACACACACACACACAGAAACATGTTAATCGTTACTGAAATTTCCTTGCTGCCCTGCGGTACTACGGGCAGGTGTCACTTTTAGTCAGATTGATAACAAAATACCATTTATTCTGATGTCAGCCATACACTTCATACATATTGATAATTAGACGTCAAAAGCTCTCAAGCATCATGCAAAAGCAGATAAGCTTAGAGAAATTTAAACTTTTTCTGTGAACTGGTTATGCGTTACTGAGAGTCTGCCAGAATGGTAATTTGTACTCACAAGGTGGTGAGGAGCAGTGGGTAGAGAGAGGGAGAATAACTCATGGGCAGTTACTCTCAAAAACTTTAAATAATACCGCCAGATACAATTTTAAAAAATGTGCAGTCTATTGTAGTTGTTATGAATATGCTTATAATGAAATACCGATACTTACAGTTTCAGTGAACTAAACATAATACACTTAAATCATTAGGCCTGTTCTATGTCTCTGTGATCCATCAAATTCTTCTCGTGACCCATTGTTACGTCGCGACCCATAGTTTTAGAGCCACTGAAAAAGGTGAATATTCGCTTGAGTTGTTCCTCCTCATGTTATTAAATTTATTTCTTAATTTCTTTCTGATCTGCTTCCAGAGATATTTCGTCGTTTTTATCATGTCCCAACAATATTCGCCTTCTCCCCCGAGGTAAAGGTAGGTTAGGTTGAGTCAAGTTGCGCTTGGTTATTTATTTAACATGGCTTGGAGTTCTAGCCCGAATTCAGTAGAAATCACATTGTCTTCAAACAGCGCATTTCTTCGCCAGCACTAATAAAATTTATGATTTACTGCTGTAATTCCACTCTTCTACCAGACGAATAGCTTTGCTATCTCAGCTAGTTTATTCTATGGTCTTAGTCTACCCTGTTACACAATTTCAGAGAGCGCATACTTCTGTCAACGCTAATAAAATTATTGTTTCCTACATGTGGATCCGGATTCACACAAGACTCTAATCAACCTTTTCATTTACCCACTGCCCACCTGTCCATTGGAATTTACTGAAATGCAATAACAACTTTTAGAGATATACGCAAACGGACAAACACAGGTGAATGCATAACTTCCACCAGGTTAGTTGTCGGAGGCAGGTGAGTTCTTATTCTTTTTTCTTCCTGGATTGTGTATTTTTTCTTTTTCATTGCAAAATACAGGGTGTCCATAAAGTCTCTTTACAATTTAACATTTATTACAAAGGCAATTGATGAGATATCTTAATCAGATTTGTTCTATGTACTCAGTGGTTATCAAAGTTTTAATCACATTGCATTTGTGTATTTCAGGTACCCTGTTGATGAAAGAGGTACTGTTAAATGAACCCCTAAAAAATGGCTACTCCTCAAGACTTTATGGGCACCCTGTATTTTCATACACATTGAAACGAAAGAAAATAATACTGGATGGAGTCCACGAAGTAAATAAAAGAAACCAGTTAGTGGAAACATGCTGGTCAGATGAATCAAACATTTACCAGCAAATATCAGAATAACCGGAGGGCTGGTACAGTCAGTTTGTCTTTATCTGACGGAACTGGGCCACTACAACTTGATTATTAAGTCGTGGTTGCGTGAATTTCTATGAGCCTTGGTTATGAGGTAGGAATGAGTCTCCTTGGTTACTTGTCAAACTGACCCTCCACTCTGACTTCACATGGAGGCGGTGGCAGAGTGGTTAGAGAGGTCGCGCTCTGTCTGAAATGAAGCGAGTTCGATGCCAGGCTGACAGAGAATGGTTTGATTACTTGAATTTCGCAAAAACAGATTTTACTGACATTCCGCAAAACTCACCGACATGTCAATAAAAAGAAAGAAAGAATGAAGCCCCGCTAATTAAACTGCACCATTTCTAAATGAGACAGCCCTATCATGCATTCAACATGGACGAGGGTATTAGTGCCGAAGTGATGACATGCGATGTGTAGCACGTAGAAGGACTGTTGGATCTAAGGGAAGCGAATCGTCAAACTATATAGTCAGAGTCGGATGTGAAAAAAGAAAAAAATAACAGACGATAGATTTTTGTGATCTCCATGACAACAAAGGCGCTGTGATATTGAGGCAGTGTGTATGTGTGTGTGTGTGTGTGTGTGTGTATGTGTGTGTGTGTCTAACGTACCTGAAGGAGCAAGAGGCCGAAGAAAGGCTGGAGTCTTGGAGACAGAAGCACTGAGGAGGAGGAGAAGGTGGAGTTGCCCCTGTGACGTTCGCATGGTGAGTGAGGCAAAACCACGTCTGCTATACCAAGGAGGTTGGATATACACGGATGTAAACCCAAACCCTCGCAGTAAACAACCTGACCTTTGAGATCTGGAAAGCATTTTTACTTACAACAGCCCAGGTGATAAATCTGACGCACAGACGGAGCTGATCTGGCCAGAATTATCTCTTGAATTATGAGAAATGCTGACCTTAACGTGTCCTTCTCTTTCTTGCCGCTTATTGGGTGTTGAAGAGACTGGTGGAAGAGGGAAATGAGGGACCAGCCTTCAAGACGAAAACATCAGTCAAAAATATTACTCCAGTCTGACTTGGGGTTAGGTGTTGTCATAATCCTAACTTATTATCTTAATCGTTTATGTAATGAAAAGAAATAATAGAAGTCTGAATATGTATCTGTCTATCTATTGCCAGACGCCTTAATCCCGTAACGGGTGGCCACAAACAAATAGTCTCCCTGTCGCTCTGTCCCCCACCATTTCACTGTCCTGCTCCCAGCTCACACCCCACTCCCTCATATACCTCTCCACTCCATCCCTCCATCTCATCCTTGGCCTCTCCCTCCCTCTCCCCCCCCTCCACCTCACTTACATACACACTCCTCGTCAGTCTCTCACTCTCCATCCTCTCCACATGGCCTTAATGTGTTTCTCCTAACGCTTCCTATCACATCCACATCCACAACATAAAGCTCCTTCACTTCCTCATTTGCCAGTCTGTCTCTCCATGTGACTCCACATGCTCCTCTCAAATAACTCAGTTTCACTGCTCTCACTCTTGACTTCTGTCCCTCCAACAGGGTCCAAGCTTCACTTCCATACGTTAGAGTTGGTATCACAATACTGTCATATAGCAGCTTTTTCACTGCCATGCTCACTTCCCTGTTTCATATCACTGCTTTCAAGGAACCCGCAACCTTTCTTCTCTGCTGCGCTTTTTCAAGCACTTCACCCTCTAAACTTCCATCCTTACTCATCACACTACCCAAGAACTTAAACGCACTCACACTCTCCATATCCTACCCATCCAATCTCACTGTACATTCACTGACTTCATTTCTCTCGAAGGTCTGAACATCATTCAAACAAATTAATGAAATCTTGCATTTTTATCTAACTTATCTTGGCGTACACATAATGAATAGGCAAAGATACATGTCTGAATATCATTGAACAAAATTAATGAACATTATGAACGGCGAATCTTTTTACCAAGGCCCCTCTGTGAAAAGACCGGACCCCGAGAACCACCGAGGGCCACTCCGTGGCTCACCAAGAGCCGCTGGAAAAGCAAGATTAGTTTAGGTTAGGTTAGGTGGCTTCCGGTGGGCTTCGGTGAAAAGACCGACCCCATCATGAATTTTCGTCTCAGAGTATTTCGACACTATTAATTTCCATCCCCAGCTGTATAATTTTATACTACAATCATTACGTCTCAAAACGTCATATACATAGTACTTACAGAAGTTAGTACCAAATTTCAGGGATATGTGTTACTCATAAAAATAAATAGATAAATAAGTAAATAGGTAAATGAATAAACAAATAAAACGTCTTAAACATATGTCCAAAAATTAGTCATTGCAGAGTTATGTGGTTTTCCAGTGGAACACGTCATACACAAAACCTGATATTGACAATTTGTTTAAAGAACATATATTAGCTATAAGTGGCTGACTCTCACCTTGGGGCTGGAGAGGGACGCCTTCATGTGGTGGCACTGATGTCACTGGTTGTCTCCACTGCTCGTTTATACAATCGTCCCTCACTTCCCTCCATATCCCCGTAAAGGAAGATGGTGGACGACAGAAAAAGGGCAACTTCAACCTGTATTCCGCTGGGTTCAAGTGAGCCAGCGACTACTCGTACAACAACAACAACAACAGCTACTACTACTACTCTCACCTAACAGAAAATTGCTACCTCCACATCGAATGCCAAGATGTCACAGGAGATGGATAGTTAAATATATCGTTAACAATGAAGACGTGTTCAGAGAATGATACGTAGCTGTAGTATTATCTTATTCTACCATTAAATAACCGGTAATCGGCTAAAAGGGGACGTAAACGTCTGTTAGGTATAATCAGACTGGCTTTACCCCTTTTACATTAACTTGGCCTTAAGTTGCCTTCTCTCCATATTGAATATTAAGTTGCAACAGGAGATTAACACTAGAATATGATGTTAATGACGACAAAGTGCTATGCAAATGATGTAGAGCAAAGTACTGTCTTTGGCTGACACTGATCTACGTGAAATAAGCTGCAAAAGGACGAAAATCTGGGCCAGGCTAAGGTGAAAATGGTATGGTGGTGGCCAGGATGTCCATCTACAGAGCAATGTCTATATATTTTCAGGCAATGACTGGTTAATAGATCAGGTGTTGAATGTGACTTCCATCCAGTTCAAAACACATATCAGCACGTTTTGTAGCTGAAGCTTTAAACACGCGTCCAAATATATTAGGTTCCTTCTAGTCTTTCACAGCAGTGTTCCCTTTCTGCTACACTTCACCATTAATATTATCATCATCATCATCATCAACCCGATGATGTATTTTTCATGTATTATTAGGCCTACCTCCGCCAACGGAGTTGGAGGAGGTTACGTTTTCACCTCTGTCTGTACGTTTGTCTGTCCACAAGATATCTAAAAAAGTTGTTGTTGGTATTCAATGAAATTTTGTGAATATGTAGGTCATGGGCCAAGGAAACGTTGATTAAATTTTGGTAGTGATCTGAGCTCGAGTCCTGGTTCAGAACTGTGTTTGTTTGTACACAAGGTGTTTTTTTAAAAAGTTACTGATGGATTTCAATGGTGTTTTGTGTATATGTGGGTCATGGACCAGCAAAGGGTTGATTAAATCATGGTGGTAATATGAATTGTTAATTGTAGAAGCTGTTGGAGGTATGCACTCTCTGTTTGCTGTATTTCTGTCTGTCGGACGATTTTATTCAGCTCAGGAGATAATTTTCCAACTGATGGGGCTGTATATAGCCTTCAATAACTCTTTCATTACCAAGGTGCTCTCCTGAGTTAAACGAAGTGATCCTGTAGTAGCAAGACTAAACTACAAACTACGTACTGGGGCTGAAAGGGTTAACTGATAAGCCCAAATGTCCAATCAATCTTAGATGATATCAGCAGCTTAATATTTAACCTAATTTCACCTAACTTAATACCCCCTAACCTAATCTAACCTAGCCTAACTTAATACCCCCTAACCTAATCTAACCTAGCCTAACGTACCCCTACCCTAACCAATCCACCTCCTAACTAAATCTACCCTACCCTAACTTCACCTAACCCAATCATCTCCAGCCTACCCTATCTCTGTTGTATACAAGTCTATTTCGTAAGATGGGGTTATAGAGTTCTGATCTATTCTCACTTCAGGAAAACTGCGCACTAGCAATTATTATATTTCGGGAGTTTTTCACTATGTTGTATATTTAGACGAGTGATTGCGAGTGAATGGTGTGACAGTTTTTTTTTTTTCTAATACTGAACACTGTAAGGGTAAGCTCCACTATATTTGTGTGTGTGTGTGTGTGTGTGTGCGTGTGTTTGCGTGTGTGTGTGTTTTCTAATACAGTACTAGTTTGCTAATACTACTGAGCCTATGTATAACAGTATAAGAGGATGATGATGATGATGATGACAGTAAGTTTCTGTCGTACAGTACTTCCCAGGTGAGAGTGCTGCTGACAATCACCTTCACTCTCTGGACCAGACGGCAGACAGCAGTTGGCACCTACACATAACCCCACACCTCCACAAAGCTACACACACACACACACACACACACACACACACACACACACACACACAGCTTTGAGTAGTACTGTGACACTGCATAATTACTAGATACAATGGTCTCATACTACAGACTGATACAGGAATTACCGTGGAAGGGGGTGAAAAACCATACTTTTCCAGTTTTTGTCTTTAAAAAAATCTGTCATGTGAATTTTTCCAATAGAGTCATGAACTGAATGCATTTCGCTTATATGAATTTTGATCATATGAATGATCAAAGCCTTTTTGCTTCGTTACAGTTTCTACTACTTTACCATATAGTTTATAGCTATGGTAACAGGGGAAAAAAATCGAGTGTATGGAAACTTGATAACTGAAGAAGGCGGAAAAAGTTACAGCCCATCTCTCCATCTTGAAGGCTGAGTTGTAAGAATAAACAAATGCTAGTGCAGCCGTAGCTCTAACAGACAAGGGGACAGGGACGGGGGAGAGGGGTTGAAGCATAACCTAAGTTAACAGTTTGAATTAAGTTGTCATGTGGTGACAAAACGGTTGGTGACCCAGTGGGTTGGTGACAAAACGGGTGGGTGACGCAGTGGATTGGTGAAGCAGTGAGTTGGTGACGCAATGATCTGGTAACGAAACGGGTTAATTTGTGACAAAGTGGGTTTTTGGTTATGAACCGGCCCGGTGACAAAGGGGAATGGTGGTGAAACAAGTGCACCCCCTTCAACCGAGTTTTTCTAAATAATAGAATAGGCACCCTTACAATATATCATTTTCTTTAAAGCATACTGGGTACGTTAAGGGTAACCTAAAGTATTCTGGATTTTTTTACTTCTCATTTTAGCTGTCATATAAGTCCATCATCCCTATACCAGTGCCATTCCGTGTTTTATTTTCTCTGACTTTTTTCTATATATTCCTGCATTTTTTATATATAGTTTCTTACAACGAGAAACGCTGTACTCTTCCTGGCATGGTTCTTCACTCACGAATTTACCCAGCTCCTTCACACTCGGGTTATGTTTCATTTTCTGGTAACCACAGCTGTTGACTATTTCATATTTTGTGGGTCAGTAATTAGAATTTAGGAATGTAACTAGAGTTTACTACATGCGAGGGAGTCGACTCAAATGAAGCAGTTATAACCCATGAATCTATTGGAATAACTCAGACAAGAGATTATTACCTAGGCAAAAAGGGAGGCACATAGATCTTTCCCCCTTCCAGAATAGTTTCTGTCAATCTATGTACTGTGAAATCAACGAAACCATCAATTATACTTGCTGGTTTCACTGATCTCATAGTGTGACACATATTACGTAATGTGTCACTATACGCTTCGGAACAGTGTGTGTGTGTGTGTGTGTGTGTGTGTGCTGTGAACACTAATGAAAGAAATTTATGGGAAAAAATATTTCCCACCAAGAATAAAGCTTAATTAATTTCCGCACTCGGATCACATACGCCGCAAAACGCAGACCTATGAACGCTCTTCGGGAACCCTCTTTTGGTGTGTGGGTGGAGTAATGGACTTCGGGAACGGACTATCTCCACAGTGGGATGATAGGGAAAAAAAAATGAAATACAGCAATGTGGCCAGAACAAGGACTCTTATATTCATCACATATAAATTCGTCACATTAGTCAACTGCGCTGAGAATGATCCTAACTATTGCTTTGAATTACAGTGGGAAGAGGATAGCTCAACATAGTGGAATGCAAGTGTACTAAATGCAAAGATAAGATTTAGTCACGAGAGCATATAATGGGGTAAGAATGTCAATGAAAATGTAAACATCAATACCGACATAATCATACTTACTAATGAGCGCTAATCAGCAAAATTCTATAGCCACGAGCCTAGCACAACACCCACAACTCCAAGAGGGAAGGTTCTCTGAGTCACTGAACAACATGATGAACACTCGTAAGCACACACACACACACACACACACACACACAGTTCCGAAGCGTATAGTGACACATTGATTAATTATGTAATGTGTCACACTATGAGATCAATGAAACCAGCAATTATAATTGATGGTTTCATTGATCTCACAGTACATAGACTGACACAGAAACTACTCTGGAAGGGGGAAAGATCTATATGCCTCTCTTTTTACCTGGGTAATAATCTCTTGTCTGAGGTATTCCAGTTGATTCATCGGTTATAACTGCTTCTTTTGAGTCGATACCCTCGCATGTGGGATTCAAGTGTTAATCGTACTAGTAAACTCTAGTTCTATTTCCAAATTCTTATTACCGACCCACAAAATATAAAATAGTCAACAGCTACGGTTACCGGAAAATGAAACATAACCAGAATGTCAGGGAGGAGCTGCATAATTTCACGAGCGTGGAAGAACGCCACAGAGTACAACATTTTTCTTTGTGAGAAGGTACATACAGTATATAAAAAAATGCAGGAATATATAGAAGAAAGTCAGAGAAAATAACAGACAGTATGGCACTGGTATAGGGATGAAGGACTTATATGACATAGGTAAAATGAGAAGGAATATAAATCCAGAGTACTTTAGGCTGCCCTTAGCATACTCATTTTGTATACTCAAAATCCAGTATGCTTTAAAGAAAATGATGTATTGTAAGGGTGCCTATTCTATTATTTAGAAAAACTCGGTTGAAGGGGGTGCACTTGTTTGCACCATTCCACTTCGTCACCGGGCCGGTTCAATAACCGAAAACACACTTTGTCACAAATTAACCCGTTTCGTCACCAGCTCATTGTGTCACCAACTCACTGCGTCACCAATCCACTGCGTCACCAACCCGTTCTGTCACCAACCCATTGCGTCACTAACCGTTTTGTCGCCCCTACCTCGTTTCATCAACTCATTTTGTCACCTGTCCACTTTATTAAATGACAGTTTAATTCAAACTGTTAACTTAGGTTATGCTTCAACCTCTCTCCCCCGTCCCTGTCCCCATGTTTGTTAGAGCCCTCCGATTTCATCCAAACAGACATCAAAATAAGCAATGAAGATGGCCAGACAATTGCACGTCACATAGCCATGGCCACCAAAGAGCAACTTCATCTGTGAGGTTCTTCAAGAGAGTGAAATACTGGTCGAATGCTTAAATCGGTGCAACATACATTTAATCAACCCTTTATTCATGCGTTTATAAATTACGAAAGTTGTGCTGAACAGGTTACGCTAGTCTCTGCATTAATGAGTGGAAAGCATTGAGATATAAAAGTAAAAGAAGTGTTGCAGGTCATCAAACACTTGCTCCTGACCCAGAAGCTGAAATTGCCTAGGATTTCTGAAGCTGTCATGCGAACCTCCGTGCAAGACGTTTTTCCTGTTCACTTGCTTGGCTGAACGCTCCAGTGGGTTCAAATTCTCCGGCACAAGGTACAAGAAAGTGGCCTAACTACTGCTTACGTGGAAACATGGCCAAGTATAGACCTACGACCTTGTGCGACAAGTTGTAGCTCTTCCCTGCGTACCTTATCTTCAACGAAAAATCAGATCTGCCACTGTAGATCGTCAGACTTAATTATCACAGGCAGACTTTTAAAAGATAAAATATAATAAACCAAGCATGGTTTAATAGCACTGCGTGTGGTCAAAGGGCACCTGATGTGGCTCTCGATGACTAATCAACTAATAACAAATTAAAGGTGTCATACCAGCAACTGGATCAGCATGCAGGGAAAAATAACCTCGGTTTTTATCTCTTAGTCGCCTTACTTCTTAGACAGGCATCTACCTTACAACAGCAGTTAACAGCAGCAGAGCACAAGCTGCAATCAACATTACGACTGGCCGACCAAGGGAAACAAATTCTCCTCTGCAAATTCTGGGATAACTAAGAGAACAAGACCATCCAATCACCAAGTTCCCCAGAGCTTGCCAGGGCCTTTCCCCACGGGTAGCACAGCAGACCTAAGTGACAGGAGCTTGGTAAATAGTATTTAGTCTGGGTGTCTGTACCTGTGCAATAAATTGTGTACAGAATATTGCTTTTAGGATTTTTTGTTTAATTTCCAGCTTTTCGTCTCTACAACGAATTCAGTGGGAAGTACTACTTGTATGCAAGTATTAACATGTTTTAAATGCTTCATCATTATGGCAATTAGTAAATTAGCCACTGGCTATTCACAGTTCACCGCACCGAATGCTTGATTAAGGTCCGAAGCATTTAAGGCTAATTACTGTTACCCTCTAAAATGCAGTAACAGAGAACGATATCCCATTGGTCCTAATCAAGGAAGGAAATCATATTCACGAAAGAAAAAATTCAAATGATTTTGCTGTCATCCTAAAGATTAATAATGCCTGAATGACTGGCGACAAAACAGGCAGAATCCTTGCAATGAAACGGGAGCAACAAGGTGATGGCACGGGTGTGACGGGGTTTACGAGGCAGGTCTGATGTGATGAGGAAAGGGAATGATAACGAATTAAGCTGTATTCGGCTGAAAATATTATTACAAGTTTGAATTTAGAATTTAACGCAAATAAGATATATTTATCGTTAGTTACGAAAATCCTTGAAGTATTTAGCATTTTAATATACTTTAGCATGAGTATTCTTGCCTAGATCTGTAACTGATTAATTTGATTGTATCTAGTTTCTTATTTCTTCTTCCCATTCTTTTATTTCACACTCTCATAAATCCTCATCGTTTATTTCCTCTTACTCATGCACATTTTCTTTTTCATTTTTTTGTCTTTCTTCATTTGGCGATTTTTTAAGTGTATATGTGAAGCTACAGAACGTGGTGAAATTTATTTGGCCTATCTGATGGAGCCAGGATTCAGTGGGCTTCAGTGATGAGTGAATTGAAGCGTGACCCATTGAACTGGGCAAACTTAGGATGTCTGGACGTTGCTACTCCTCACCCTGCACAAGAGTGGGAAAGGAGGTCCGTATGTTAATGATGATGATGATGAGGTTCAGTTTCTTATATATATTTCATTCTTACTACCGACAGACGATTTTATTCAGCTCAGAAGAGACCCCCCTCACAGTGCAAGGGTTGATGGCGTCTCGTTCTGACCACTGCACTGTCATTTTTTCCCCTAAGTTAGCTAAAATTTTGTTGTGAAAGGGAGAGAGAGAGAGAGAGAGAGAGAGAAAAAAAAAAAAGGAAATCGTAATGAAGGGGTTAAGGATACTTCTTTTTAATGATGAAATACAAAATGGCCCCCAAGGTTTACAGCCGCCATCTTTGAAGTGAGGCAGGGAACTCGAGATGAACCTAAATACCACAGCCCTCCTCTCCAACCCTTTCCTCCCCATTCCCCCCACCCCTCCCTCTCCTCTCATCGCCCCCACCCCTCCCTCTCCCACTTCCTTTGCCCATTCTCCTTACTTTCCCCTCCTCCTTCCCTTTCCTCCTTTCATTCCCCACCTCTCCTCACCCTCCTCCACTCTCTCTTCCCCCTCTCTTACCTTTCTTCGCCCTCCCCCTTACCCCACTTCCCCTCTCCTCACCCTTCACCCGACCTTCCATCTCTATCACTTCTTTACTTCCCCTTCTCCTTATTCTCGTCCCTTCACTCTCTCTCCCCTCACCAATTCACACCACCTCCCCCTCCCTTCTCCCTTCCAAGTCCCCCTCTTCCCCCGTCACCACTATCGATCAGACTCATGTATCTTCAGCCAATCAGAGTGCGACTCATCCCCTCCATCTTTTCGTCTCCCGCCAGTCACAAAGCTGACGGATGCTGAACTTCGACAGTCTCTCACTTTGGCTGTCAGATATCACCACTGCAAGTCTAGTCTCATCAGAACGATGATGACTTGTTAATTTACTTTTTGTGTCTCGAGATGATGTTTTTCAATTCCAGAAGACCCCCTTCCAACTCGGTAATGTCTTAGTTAATTATTCTTACCTTTGCTCTGCCGATTTTATTCAGTTTAGGGAAAACCTGTTCAACGTAGGGCATAGAACTCTTACAGATTCCCAGTGCCTTGCTTACTGGTCGTGTTTGTTTGGCTGTCCACGGATTCGCTGTACTCTTGCTAGCTCCAGACGATGTGAGGCAGGATAGGGCATGGTGGGGTTGGGTGGGCTTGGACTGGGTACTGGTGGGGTGGACTGGGGTGGACTGGGGTGGACTGGGGTAGGATTGAGAGGTGAGGTAGG